>VDFB02061984.1:0-94229 GCA_007258455.2 Sequoia sempervirens | reverse complement strand
TCCTATTCTTCATTGGAAATTACAAAGGTACTCCTGATTGCACAATCTTTCACTCTTCTTTTGCTATGGATAATCCAAAGGTTGTGAATATTTCAGATAGATTGCAAGTCAATTTGAGGAAACATTTGAAAATTTGTCAAAAGATTCAGTTGGTACATTCTCTTGTATTCCTCCTACAGTGTTTCCCATTGAAGATATCTATGCATTCATCCATAGTAAGATAGAGGAAATATAACCAGTTTATTTAAGTATTCTATGGAAGAATGAATTGGAAGAAAACCATGATGCTTACAAAATGTTAGTTCAAAAGAAGTTGGATGTTTGGTTAAAATCCCCTCTATTTCAATTCAACAAGAAGTATATTCAAATAATTTTGATCAGGATTCATGATGAATCATTATGGATTGATGATTCACATTTGATTACCAGAGAAGCAATAAAAAATGTAACTGGTTTTTGTTCCTCTAGACCAATTCCCAAATGAAAGGTTGTGAATGAACTAGAGATTATTGGGGTGACTAGTGTGACCCTCAAAGGGAAAGAGCTTTTTTTGAGAACAATTGAAGATCCGATCATTAGGTATGTTGTGATGGTTGTTGGTCACAAAGTTTTCCTACCTAGCAATGACCTCATAGTTTCTACTGCTATTGTACACATTGTTATTGATATGGTTAGAAGACGTATGGATTATGACCTGTGTGAGCTACTTCAAATACATCTTTTGAAGAACTTGAAGGAAATCAAGAAGAGAAAGAAGAATACATTCTAGTATGGAAATTTTATTTTCTGCTTACTCTTTTACTTCTTGAAAGAATGACCAGTAATAGGAAGGATAGAATAGACAAATACATAACCTATTTCCCATCATATCAGAAATTTCATAATAAATATTGGTGGTTTGGATACTCAAGAGACTGCTCTTTTAGCATTCTTTGGAACATTTCAAATGAGGATGAACAAAAGATCAAGGATTCTAGGAAGTGTTACTGAAAGGTAATTTGGAAACATTAATTTCCTAGTCTCTACAATTTTTTGTCATATGAAAGCAGTTGAACCTAGATTGGTGTGGATATCTGAGTTAGATTATGAAGTGTCATAGGTTGAGATTGATCACTATACAAGAATTATTTTGGAAATCCCTAAGAATCCCAATATAGAAGTTACCTCTGGTAGTGTAACCGAAACAGGGAAGAAGAGAAAGAGTGTTCTCAAACAAGAAGTTGTAGAAGTGAATCAAAGAGAGCTCAACATGAGCATGAAAGCATAAACATTCAAGGAGATTTGAAAGAATTGTAGATGGTTATTCCTAGTGCTAACTCTAATTCATCTATATTTCAGTTGTGGAAAATCTCAGAAACATGATTAATTCTTTGAAGGACTATATCCCCATACTAGAAGTGCATGTTGGAATCAGGTTTGTAGAAGAAAATTTAGAATATATCAAGAACAAATGTGCAAATTCACATCGTAGAGTGATGAAGGAATTGGAGAGTGTATAAGTTTGTGAGGAAGAAGCTCAGGAAATACTTTCTTTCTACATAAATTGGTCTGGGAGTACACTAAATATAAGTGATGAGATAAGGAAGAGTGAAACCTAGATGAGAACTCATGCAGATATGTATAGATTGGAAGAAGATAAAGATAATTAGAGATGGTCCTACATTGTGCAGCTTCAGGATAAATTATTTTCCCTGCAGGACCAAAGAATAGAAGTGATTAGGAAGTTTGTAAAAATTAGAGACATGGTTAAACTCAAGCACATTCCTGTATCTAGTGCTCTTGATAATATTGGTAATTTATCAGAGATTAATCTTAGCCCCAATACTTTAGTAGATGGTATAAAGTCTTTGAATAATATTTAACTATTACACAAGACTCTTTTAAGCATGAAAGGTACATGGGAAGAAGGCAAAGCTTCATGGAAGGGAACCCTGGAGAATCTCAAAGGTTCCTCATCTTCAGGTTGACTCAACATTTTTTTTTCATATATTTTTGGCTAATTATTGATGCATACATACCGCACCCCATCCTTTGACATTGATTTCAAAGGTGGATAGATAGAGATAGACAAAGGAAAAACATTTTTGAGAAGAACGGTTTTGATAGGGGGAGTATGCAGTTGCCTTATATCGAAAAAATGTTTTTGACATGCTATTGTTGGAATTATGGAGCCTTGCAACATGAGCATGAAGTGTAGATGGATTGTGTTGGTTGTTCCTATGTTGTCATTGATGTCAACATGGTGACAACTATATGGGAAGCTTACTTAGTTAACTAAAATTTGTTCTCTACCAGTAGTGTTCTTTTGTGATGAGCCAGTGTGTTGGTTTTTGAGTCCGGAATTCACCACAAGAAAAGATATGACTCTAATCTAACCATGTTATTATGTCTCATTCAAACAACTATATCTTGGATCTTGAGAATTTTTGTTTTGTGAGTAGAAAGTTATCATTGATAGAGTTTAGATTTTTATTCCGCTATTGTTTCTCTACTTAGCATATCAATGTGGGAGACTCCACAATTTCTTAAGGAGAACATTCTAATGTTGTGGTTCTAATGGTAGTCTCTATGATGGTAGTATGATGATAAATTGATGTAATATCAGATCCAGAAGGTGTTTTCTTTGAGCATTATATGTTGGTTTGGAGTTTTTGTTGATTAAGTCCTAGTCTTGGTTGACCTAACATTTGACATACACTAAGGAGACTAGTTTTACTTTATGGATGTTCATCAAATTGATAAAATGCACTACATGGACAAAAAAAATTAATCATATATGGTTTCGACAAGAATGTTTTGATTATTTTGCTTTCATCCAATTAGGCCGACCTAATTGATGAATGAGATAAACTTGTATATATATAAGATTCTTTGAAGAGGAGATGTATGGAATGGGAAGGTGTGTTGTGTGTGGAGAAGAAGTGAGAAGGTGTGAATATAGAAGGAGAAGAAAGAGAAGTATGATGAAATGTGAAGAGGATCAAGGGATAAGTGTGAAGATGTGAGCCTAAATGCTTTATCAGTTGAGGATCAGAACTGAATTGTTGAGCGACTGTTGTGAGAGGTAGTACTTCTTATTCAAAGCTTCACTGGAACTGAACCCTATACATAGAAGGTGTATTCTATTAGTTCATACTTTTCACAATGAGCCACAATCTTTGTATCTTGGTGGTTAGCCAAATTTTGTATTCAAGTTGTTAGCATTTCAATGACAGTGAGTCTTGGAAGTGAGCCCTGTAATATCTTGTATCCGGATATAATTTATTGTGAGTTAATCCTTACCATAGTTTTTCCCATTTTGAGTTTTCCACGTAAAAATCCTGGTGTTCATGTGTGTTGATGCATTGATTTTTTTTTTATGTTCTCTCTGGTTGATTCAGTCAAAATTGTGATAATGTTTAGATGGATTTTATTTGAATTGCTTTATGGAATACTGATTCACCTCGCCTATAGTATTCCGAAGTTCAACACTAATCCTCAACATAGTTTTTCCCTTCTTGGTTTTTCCATGTATATATGGTGTTCTCTTGTGTTTGATGTTGAGTTGTTTAAGTTTATGTTATTTTCTTTTCATGCTAATTCATCATAACAGATTTAAGGGTTAAATGAATGAATGTGGATTTGAATGTTAATGAGGGTCTTGAAGTTTTAAGTTACAACTGATTCACCCCCCTCTCAATTGTCTTGTGTATTTCAATAATTGGTATCAAAGCAAGGTTCCTTGGAGAAAATATTAACCACTTAAGGTAGATATGGGATGGCACACAAGAAGGAGATCCCTATATTTGATGGAACTAACTATGTATTCTTGAAGACAAGGATGGTAGGCTTTCTGGAATACCTGGGATATGATATCTGGAAATTAGTTCATACTAGATATATTATGCCTACAAATTTTCTAAGCACTGAAGCTAAACTTAAGGCCCATGAAATAAATAGTGAAGCAATTTATGCTCTTTTGAGTAGTCTTACAAATTCTGAATTAGTGAAATTTATGGATCTAAAAATTGCTAAATAAATTTGGGATAAGTTGGAAATAATTTATGAAGGAGATGATATGGTCAAACAAGGTAAGATACAAAAATTGAAACCACATTTGAGAACTTGCATATGTCTGAAGATGAAAAAATTACAAGCTATATGTAGAGGGTAGATGAAGTGGTGAGCTCCATCAAATCTTGGAGGAATAGTCAAAGAACCAAAAGTGGTAAAGATAATTCTTAGAACCCTTACTAAAGCTTATAGTTATAAAAAAATTTCTATTGAGGAATCCTAAAGTTTACATCAATATTCTAGAGATCAATTGTATGGCTCTTTAACTACATTTGAAATGGGAGAGTTTGGTACTAACAATGGTGCAAAATTTGAGACTGCTTTTAAGGCTACAAAAACAGAGAAGACTAAAGAACCATATCAGGAAGATATTAATGATGTGGAGGCTAACTTTGTGTGAAGGATGAGAAAAGGTACTAGTAAGTGCAGAGGTAAATTACATTTCAAATGTTTCAATTGTGGAAAGATAGATCACTATGCTTCAATATGTCCAAACAGAGTTGTGAATGAAAAAAACAAGCAGAACAAAGGTAAGATGATTAAGAAAATCTATTATGCTAGAGAAGATGAAAGTATTTATGATGATGAATTATTGTTCATGGCTTTAAAAGATGATTTTTTTCTACTAACTCAGAAATATGTGTGAAGGAATGTGCTCCAGAGAGAGGATAAGACTGAAGGTACTTTGGTATCTTCTTTTCATGCTAGATAGGATAAGAACTATTGGATCATTGATGATGGTTTCTCTAATCATATGACCGAAGAAAAGAGTAAGTTAGTTAAACTTGAAAAGTATGATGGAGGACTTGTTAGATTTGGAGGTGATTCAGGTGCTAACATATGTGGAACAGGTTCAATCAATTTTTATGGAAAGCATAATACTAAAGATGTTTACTATGTTAAAGGTTTAAGGCATAACCTTTTGAGTGTTGGATAAATGTGTAGCAAAGGATACAATATTATATTTCAGGATGCTAGATGCGAGACTAGAAAAGGGTCTAAAACTATGATTGATGTTGGAAAAATGACATATGGAAATGTTTATTTGCTTAAGGGTGTTGATGGTCATTTTTTATGACTCATATTAATGAAATTTGGTTGTCACAGGAGGATGTGTCACATTAATTTTGATAACTTGGTGAGAATCAATTCAGTTCAAGCAGTGGGAGATTTTCCAAAGATTACAAATCCCATCAACATTGCCTACAAGGAGTGTCAGATTGGAAAGAAAACAAGAAGTTTCAAAGGAAAATAACAATCTTATATCGTATTATTGGAATTAGCGCATACAGATCTTTGTGGTCCTACAAGAATAAGAATTCTTCAAGGTGAAAAGTACTTCATGCTTTTTATCGATGATTATTCAAGAATGACATGGGTTACTTTTCTTAGAGAAAAAATTTGAAGCCCTAGATAGATTCAAAGCATTTAAAGTTATGGTTGAGAATGAAATGGATTTGAAGATAAAATGTTTGAGGTATAATAGAGGTGGAGAGTTCACCTTTAATGAATTTAACATGTTCTATGAGAATCATGAAATAAAGAGGCACTTTTCTGGCCCTAGGACTCCTTAGAAAAATGGAGTGTTGAAAGGAAAAATAGGACTGTTCAAGAAGCTGCAAGGATTGTGATGAAAGAAGCTAACCTACAGAAATTCTACTGGAGAGAAGCAATTCATACTATTGTTTACATACTTAACAGAGTCCCAGCAAAAGCAAACATCATAAAGACTCCCTATGAGTTATTGTATGGAAGGATACCTACTATTAAATACTTCAAAGTGTTTGGAAGAAAATGTTATATCATAAGAGATAAAGAAAATTTGGGAAATTTTGATGCAAGGTCTGATGAAGGAATCTTCCTTGGATATTCTACTAAAATCAAAGCCTGCCGGTGCTAAAATAAAAGATTGAGAAACATTGTTGAAAGTCCAAGTGTCAAGGTTGATGAATATTATTGGAACTCAGTAGTGATAGATGGATATCAATTAGATAAACCGGATTGCAGAGAAAAATAAATAGCTAAGGAAAAGGAAGTATAGTTTGAAGAGGCAGAAGCTTTGAAAAAGACTCCTAGAACCCCTAAGTATGTGAAAATAATTCATTCTAAAGAACAGATCATTAGAGACAAGAGAAAAGGTGTATTGACAAGAAGGAAAGTTGTTGAAGAAGAGGTAAATTTATATTTACTCTCAAAATTTGAACCTAAAATAGTGATTGAGGCATGCAAAGATGAGTGTTGGATGAAAGCTAGGGAAGAAGAACTGCTATAGATTGAGAAAAATCAAACTTGGGAACTTGTCCCAAGAACTACAAACAAGAATATAATTGGATATAAGTGGGTGCTCAAAAAAAAACTAAATGAGAATGGAGATATGGTAAGGAAAAAAGCAAGGCTTGTGTGTAAAGGTTATTGACAAGTTGGAGGAATAGATTTCAAAGAGACACTTGCCCTGGTGAAAAGAATGGAAGCTATTAGAATGTTTTTGGCTTTTGCAGCACATAAGGATTTCAAAGTTTATCAGATGGATGTGAAGTCTGCTTTCTTGAATAGAGAGTTGGAAGAAGAAGAATACATGGAACAATCAAAAGGATTTTAGTTATTAGATAAACCTAATATGGTATGTAGATTAAAGAAGGAACTGTATGGATTGAAGCAAGCTCCTAGAGCTTGGTATGCAAGGTTGGATAAGTATTTGATACAAGGATTCAATAAAGGTACCACAAATAGTAATATTTACTTTAAAGTTTAAAAAGATCAAATTTTAATTGTAGTTGTGTATGTTGATGACATAATCTTTGGAGGCAACGAACCTATGTGCAAGAAGTTTTCAAAAGTCATGTAGAAAGAGTTTGAAATGCCTATGTTTGGGGAGATGAATTTCTTCCTTGGGATACAAACCAATCAAAAAAATAAAGGTATTTTCATTTCATAATCTATAATGGAGTGAATTTTTACCCCTTTGCAAATTCCCCATTTACACCCCTTAGAAAACTTAAATCTGACGATGCTATTCCACCTCATCCATCTACTTTCCACCCACTTGGAAACTGTTTGTAGTGTTGATGGGGGAATTTCTATCGGGGACCCTAGCGTGGGCGCAACATGCTATCGTCCTGATAGGATTCTCACCTCTAGAATTTACAAAGGTGTTACACTTCTTCATTGGTGATGAAGCATAACACCCCTATGCCCTTGACCGACCTCAAATGGCTCTTTTGGGCTCCTATTCATCTTTAAAAGACTATCTCACATTCAATTTATCTTCTACACACTTCTTCAATCTCACTTCATAATTATTCATACTTTTGGAGCATTCTACACAACTTTCTCACTATTTTTGAAGCTCCAAGTTGACACTCTATTGGTTTCACTCCCCTCATTGTTGCGACAATGTTGGCATTCACAAGCTTGCGAGATCACATCTTCCTTCACATGCTTGAGGGTGTCTTTTTGGGAGGTGATATCCATTTGTTTGGCATTATTTTTTTGATTTAGTAGCATATTGTTGTTAGCATTGCTTGGTATTCTTCCTTGCAGTTATTTCCTTTAGCATACTTTCTCTATTGTGGCTATCTTGACTATCCATGGAGGTGGGAACACCGAAACAGGGGTTTGACTATGGCAAGCCTCAAAATAGCCCCAACATTTTTCCTCGTTCTATTGTGTGTAGGTATCATGTTTGTGTGGAGCTTGCAAGAGGCTGGACCAACTGTAAGTTTGATTTTTTCCACCTTCGCTCTTGTCAAATTCTATCTATTAAGTTAAAGTATTCTTCTTACTATTTTAGCCATTTAGTTGTATTTTATTTTTCGGCATTGTATAAAACTGTACTTACCGAGTAGTTAGCAAGTTTTCTATTAGTTTTGATTGTACTTTTTACTCCTTGTCCTTACGGATGCCAGTGCCCGACTGGGATGCCAGTGCGTCGCATTGTCATCCATCTTCTGTGCTTGAGTCCTTTGGCAGAGAGTTGCCTAGGTTACAGTCCAGACTCAAGAATTTTCTCACCTGGTTTCCTAAACTCTCAAGTTGATAAAAGGACAGTGACAGATTAGTTTTCCTTCCCTTTCACCTATCTTGAATTATTAAACTTACCTTAAACAATCCTTAGCATGAGGTAGATCAAGGCATTTGATTGTTCTAGACCCTCCCATGACCTGGGGTCCTGAGCAGTCAGCCCCCCTCTACATTTTGGTGAACGTGATGTGAAATATTTTGGTTTCATTTTTGTGGTGGTGAAGGAAACTTCTCTTGTATTCTAGGAGTGTTGTGGGTGTGTGTGTTGCAGGGTTCCTAGCCTCGCAACCCAACCTATGAACCCTAGCAACATAGCTAGAAATATCCTTAAGTCTTGAAAAGGGAAGGCTTGAATAGGTCACTATCTAAATGTGAAAACCTTGGGGGATTTTGAGAAAGTCCTTTCTAGTGTATGTAAAGATGGATTCCTTTATGCATCTTCCCATCCTTTCTGGTTAGCCTGTGAGTGGTTCTCCCTCTATAACATTTACCTCGTAGGATTTTTTGATGAATGCTAATAGAGAACCCTTTCCCTTGTACATTCCCACACTTATCAATAGGAATACCGTAACGAACATTCTCGTTGACCCTATATCTCAGGTTAATGTCATCATGGAGAAGATCATGTTGATAAACTTCTTACATAAGGATGGATATGATGATTCTAAAAGTACTATACATACACATGATGTGCTTTTTGTCCCTCCCATCGGTTCTATCACCCTGTCAATTCAAGTTGGGCCCAAGACTATGAATTCCCTCTTTGATATTATCTCGGGGTCTAAATTGTTTAGAGTGAAACTAGGCATTCCTTGGCTATTTTCCATGAACACAGTTCCCTTGGTAATCCATAAGTGCTTGAAGTTCTCTCATGAGGGTTCCATGCATGTAGTCCACAACACTAGTTACAAACCGATGGTGGCATGTGGAGGCTACTCACTTGATCACTTTTGGCTTGCCCCTATTGGTCTGCTCCCTCCCAAGATGGACCTCTTATATTTCACTTATGTGAAATACAAGAATGGGGGCATAGCGTTGAAGGTAACCTACCATCCTTCTCCCTATGTTATTTTAGTTAAAGCTTCCATGATAGCGCAACATAAGGCTTCCTCTACTGCTTGTGAAAAGGAAGATGAGAATTCTACTCATGCTTCTTCTTCCTCCTCTACAATTCCACTTGCCTCTACCTCTCATTCTACTATAGCACCTTCAACTTCCACCCCTATGCATCTCTTGCAGATTTTGATGGTGCCTGCTTGGTGGAAGGCCAAGTGTCAAGTGTTTTACCTTCCTATATTTCCCATGGTGGCTCGGCTCATCTTGTATAGTAAGGGGAAGGGTCCCTGTGGAGCTGCCTCTATGTCTTAGCCACTGCGGCCTCCTACTGCTCCTACCTCTAAGGTAGTGAATGGGAAGATTCCCATCGTTGAGGCACTCAAATTTTCTCCTTTGTCTATTGTTACATCTTCTCCTGCATCTCTTCCTCTAATTTATTTCCAGGAGTCACTCCCTCCACCAAAAATGATTGTGATGGATACTCTAATGGTTGAATAGGATCCTTCCATTCCTCCTCAAGTTGTAGCCTTTAGCTCTTGGAGTTGAAGAAACTACCTTGTGTGTGAGCATAAGCATCAGAGGTAGGATTTGGCTGCTAAGCGGGCTGCCTTGTAGAAGGAGGAAGGGGGGCTAGTAGCTCCTGCTTCGATTTCTTCTATTGTTTCCTCCTCTTCTGCCCTTCCTTCTTCAGTTCCCTCTACCTCAATCTTGTTTTTGGCTCCCCCTACAAGCACAAATGATCCTCACCCTAAAAGGGTGCAAGTATTCATTGCTCCTTTGGTTGAGTCTCCTCTTCTGATGTCCCTTCTATACATCCCACCTTATCCCAAACCCATATACATGCTAAATACCTAGGTGGTGCCCACTGTGGTTTTATCCTCTTCCTCCTCTCCTTCTACTTCATCTATGGGGATATCGCATCCTCCGATGAAGCACAAGTTGCAAGATGAACCCACTTCTAATGGGGTTCAGAAGAAGGAATTACCTTCTTGTAAAGTTGGTTCTACATTGGCTTGCATCATCCTAGTGATGGAGGCAGCCCCAACATCCCTGGAGTTTGTCACTTCCCCCAAGTTCTTCAGTGAGGTCGATAGTGGATCTTAGACACCTCCTTCACCACATGCTCAATTGACACATGACACTCCCGTAAAGTGCATTTTCAACTTTGTAGATGATGTCTTGTCTCTATCAGTGATTTTTGTAAGATTGATGACATTTACATCACAAGAACTGAGTGAAGAAGACCTCTATGGCCCTATTTCCTTGCTATCCCACCCTTGATGGCTTGTTCTCTCTCCCCTTACAATGATCTATATTGGGAGAACAATGACCTCTTGGTTGATGAAGACTAGGAGGGTGCATCTTCTTTATCTATAGAGTAGATTGTGTGTGTGTGTTGTGTTTCCCATGTGCTTGTTTTATGTGTTCTTGGAGAACCCTTGTCACCCTCATAGGTGCTTGGATACGGGAGTGTTACATGTCGTAAACTTCTTCTATTTGTCACATTATTCTGCTCTTTGTTGTGCCTTGATTTTTGACAATCGAGGACAATGCAAAGTGTTGGGGGAATTTAGGCCTTCCTTCCATGTTCACCCAATTTTTTTATTTTTATTGTCTTCACGTTCCTTTCTTCACGTGGTCTAATATAGTAGGGGGTTGATGATAGTTCATTTATATATTATTATATTCATCTATTTATATTTATGAGTAGCTCTGACCCTAAAATATTAAATCCCCCTATCTCTTGTTCATTATGTCATCATTTTCCCTTTCTCTTTATCTTTCCTTTGTTTTCTTTGTGATGTTGTGCCTATGTTTTCCCTCACATGCATGAAAACATTACCATGGTTACATCTTGTCATGTTTTTTGGGGCACAACATCACTTTCATTCTTGGTTTTCTCTCCTTAGGATGTCATGTGCCTCTAAGTTTAGCATGCACCATCTTAAGGGGGTCTATCATACTGCTTCAATTTTTTGAAGGTGTACATTTAGTGGCCAACGAATCCCTCACTGAAAATCCTTTATTTTTTTAAAATTACATTCTTCAACATGGATCCCTAGCAGAATTTTCCTTTCATCATGGATTCATAAGATAGAATCTGAAAACTTACCTACAAGAAGGGAGAACTTTTTCTGATGAAGAAATCTAAGAAATTTCCCTTGCGAGGGAGTATTCTTTCTTTCGAATTCCTTGGTGAAAGGAATATTTTAGAATGATTCTTGATGCTAGAATCACTGGCGAAAAATTCTATCGCCTTTTAAAAATGTTATCACTTTCAAACAAAGTGTCCCTTGAGCAGACCCCTTTTCTTTTGAAGGGTTCCCAAGGGACCCCTTTGAAAGCCTCTCCTTCAATTGTTGATTGTCTGTTTGTTTTCCTACATGGATTTTTTGTTATCTAACATGTTTTTTCTATGGATTAACATGTTGCTTTGCAGGGGCACCTGTGAAACTAATTTTCAATTGACCTTATAGGACCGAGTACCTATAAGGCCCCATCAAACTCTATGAACCCTCTCACATCAGGATTCACTCATGATTGAGCACCTGGTGGTGCCTCCTTTGCAATTCC
Organism: Sequoia sempervirens; assembly: GCA_007258455.2. Lineage (NCBI taxonomy): Eukaryota > Viridiplantae > Streptophyta > Pinopsida > Cupressales > Cupressaceae > Sequoia > Sequoia sempervirens. Next base: position 82,526 of record VDFB02061984.1, on the reverse strand, counting down.
AAGGACTTGTAAAGAACTTACATCCTATGGGATCTCTTTTTTCAACTCCATAGGACCAAGCACCTACAGAACCCTTTTTTCACCCTTCCATAAGTCTACAAACCTGTGATGCATTTTGTTCAACTCTCCTCGGGACCGAGTACATGTGCAACCATCTCCTCTTCCTATGCTTTTGGGTGGGTCAAATTGTGATTTGCTTCCTTGATGATTCAGGTATACTTTCTTTAAACTCTTTCGATCTACTTTACCTTGCATCTGGTAGCACATATGCTTGCTAAAGTGGTGGAAAAATGCAATGGAGTGAATTTTCACCCCTTTGCAAATTTCTCATTTACACCCCTTACCTTAGAAAAATTAAACCCAATGATGTTATTCCACTTCATCCATCTTCTTTCCACCCACTTGGCAGTTGTTTGTAGTGTTAGTGGGGGAATTTTTTGGGGATGCTAGCGCGTTGTGTGGACATCTTCACAATGCACTACCATCCTGATAGGATTCCAACCTCTAGAATCTATAGAGGCATTACACTTCTCCATTAGCAATGAAGTATAATTCCCCTGCACCCTTGACCGACCTTGAACGGCTCTTTTGGGCTCTTATTCATCTTCTACACACTTCTACAATCTCACTTTACAATTCTTCATACTTCTTGAGCATTCTACACAACTTTCTCACCATTTTTGCTTGTGAGCTCACATCTTCCTTTACGTGCTTAAGGGCATCTTGTTGGGAGGTAATATCCATTTGTTTAGCATTATTGTTTTGATTTAGTAACATATTGTTGTTAGCATTGTTTGGTATGCTTCCTTTCAATTCTTTCCCTTATCATACTTTCTCTATTGTGGCTATCTTGGTTGTCCATGGAGGTGGGAACACCGAAACGAGGGTTTTACTGTGACAAGCCTCAAAACAACCCCAAATTTTTTCCCTATTCTACTATGTGTAGGTATCGTATTTTTGTGGAGCTTGCAGGAGGCTAGACCGACTGTAAGTTTTATTTTTTCCACCTTTGCTCTTGTCAAATTCTATCTTTTAAGTTCAAGTATTCTTCTTGTTATTTTAGCCATTTAGTTGTATTTTTTTTTCGGTATTGCATAAAACTATACTTAGCGGGTAGTTAGCGAGTTTTTTTTAGTTTTGATTGTACTATGTACTCTCTATCCATATGGATTCCAATGCTCGATCAAGATGCCAATGCATCACGCTATACTCCATCTTCTGCACTGGAGTCTTTTGGCAAAGAGCTTCCTAGGTTATAGTCTAGACTCGAGAATTTTCTCACTTGGTTTCCTAAACTCTTAGGTTGATAAAGGATAGTGGCATATCAGTTTTCCTTCCTTTAAACAATCCTTAGCATGAGGTAGATTATGGAAGCTAATTGTTCTAGACCCTCCTATGACCTGGGGTCTTGAGCACTCAGTCCCCCTCCTCTGCACAATCAAAGTATGTCAAAGAGATGTTGAAAAAGTTTGGAGTGGAAGACTCCAAACTGATACATACTCCTATGGTTACTAGTTGCAGGCTAAGAAAGAATGATGAATCCCCTAAGGCTGATCAGAGCAAGTATAGATCAATTATTGGTGGGTTGCTATATCTACCTACTACTAGACTGGATATCATGCATGTAGTTTTTCTTGTGGCTAGATTTCAAGAAGATCCTAGAGAGTAATATGTTACAACAATGAAGAGGATATTTAGATACTTAAAGGGCACGCTAGATCATGGCTTGTGGTATCCAAAGGATAATAATTTCACATTGATTGCTTAAACAAATGTAGATTGGGTTGGTTGTGTGGATGACAAAAAAAGTACAAGTGGTGGTGCATTCTTTCTTGGATGTAGATTGATATCATGGCTAAGTAAGAAACAAGATTCAGTTTCTTTATCTGCTGCAAAGGATGAGTAAATTGCAGCAGCATCTTAATACACACAAGTTTTGTGGATGATGAAAACATTGAAGGATATCAGAGTGGTGTATGATGAGCCTATTTCTATCTTTTATGACAATAAAAGTTCAATAAACATTTAAAAGAATCTAGTGATGCATTCAAGGAAAAAACATATTTCAATCAGATATCACTTTATAAGAGAGAAAGTTATGGAGAATGAAGTGAAGATTAAATATGTGCCTAAAAAGGATCATATTGTTGATATATTTACTAAGTCTCTTCCTAAGGATACTTTTGAGTATCTTTGGGAGCAGTTGGGGGTTATTTCCCCTCCTTCTTTGAACTAGATGCATAAGGAGATGCATCGGTCCAATGGATCTCAAGATTCATTATTTTTTTTTACTAATGTTGGTCTCTACCTCTTAGGGGGGGTAGGTACTGGCATTGATGATGGTTACAATCAAAAGTGGAATAGGTTGGTGTGTGATCCTAAGGGGCAGTATTCAAATCAGTAAAGTAAAGGTGTTGCAAAGAAGCTGTAAGTAGGTTGTTTGATGACAAAGGAAAAGAATAAAATATAACAAACAATATGTCCTTTTCCATTGATGTCAAAGTGGGAGAGAGAGGATAATGTGAAAAAGTCATGACCACAGGGGGAGAGAGAAGCATGTGAAAAAGAAAGAGAGATTCATGAAAATTTATGCCAAAGGAGGAGAGAACAAAGCATAAAGAATAAGTCATTCAAGGGGAGAAAAGAGAAAAGGTATAATAACCCATTCTAATTATTACTTGATTTTCATTATTACAAATGACATTATGAATATTTAATTTTAAAAGACATAACTAAGCAGCTATTTTCAATCATAGCAACACATGTCTAATTAAAATGAGTCATATATATATATATATATATATATTCAATTTCAATGTCAATTACAATATCCAAGTTGACTTGGATCATAGGGCCACAAAGTCAATACAATATACAAATTTTACATCAAGGTTACATCATAGACCATGATAGTCATGAAAACATCCAAGGTTTCCTCTTGACGCTGGCCTCCACTGGTGGACGAGAACATAGTTGAAGCGCTTTACCACCCAACCATGAAGCTTATGTTTCCCCAGAATTCTTCCAACTTGAAGAATACCTGACCCTGCATGGAAAGTTTAGTAAGAGAACAATCTATAAGGTGGAATCTGGTGTGTTCCCAAACATCAACATGCATCTCTATCTATGATTTAGAAAAAATGTAAGATCTGTATAAGGAATGGCAAAGAGTGTTATCACAAATTTCACACATACATAATGGGCTAAGTGCTTGGACAAGTATAAAAATTAAGTTGCAACAACAAACAATAGGTTTTGGATAAAGAAAAAACATATACTCTCTGAACTCCATTTCAACACCTATCCCGAAAGGTAACTTTCAACAACACAGTTATCTCTTAGAAACTATCTAGCCTCTAGCAACATCTACACTGAGGTTCTCTAGTCTACTTAGGTGTTGTTGTTCTATTCAAACAAGAGAATAATATTTACTCACATAGCTTCAAAAAAGTAATTTATTCTACTTATTTCCTTGAATACAATCAGAAAAATGATTCAAATGAAGCTAATCAATATTTTATCCATTCATTTCATACACATTTCACATGATTACCTTCAATGCAATTCAGTATTCATTTAAGAAAGAATTAAATAAAGTAACAAAAGAAAGTATGTCACAAGTATGTGTATGTACGTAGACAAAGGTCTATGTGCATACACATATATGTGCCAACTTAAGTTATTAATTTGTGCATACATTCTAAAATAAAACCATTATATCAAATTTGCTTTCATTCAATATTGACATATTGTTTGTCAGCAATACAAGAAGTAAATTTTCCTTTCAAGAAATGAGAAAAAAATTGTTTGAGAAGCTCTTACATATTGATATGTTTTTTATAGCAAAACAAAGTTGTTTGTAGCACAACAATGTTGTTTGTAGCAAAACAAATGTTGTTTATAGAAAAACAGATGTTGTTTATAGCAAAATGATGATGTTTGTAGCAAAAAAAATGTTGTTTATAGCAAAATGATGTTGTTTGTAGAAAAAAAAATGTTGTTTATAGCAAAAGGATGTTGTTTGTAGCAAAACAATGTTGTTTTTAGCAAAACAAATGTTGTTTATAGCAAAACAATGTTGTTTATAGAAAAACAATGTTGTTGTAGCAAAACAAATGTTGTTTATAGAAAAATGATACTATTTGTAGCAAACAAATATTGTTTATAGCAAAACAAATCCTGTTTATAGCAAAACGATGTTGTTTGTGGCAAAAAAAATGTTTTTTATAGCAAAATGATGTTATTTGTAGCAAAAAAATGTTGTTTATAGCAAAAAAAAAGTTGTTTATAACAAAATGATGTTTTTAACAAAACAATTATCATTTATAATGAAACCATGTTGTTTGCAAAAGTTTGTAGTTTTAGTTTGAAGTTAGCCTATGCTTCATTTATTTGAGTCTCATCCAGGGACCCCTAGTTATTCAATACAATCATGGGCAAAGATCTAAAATGAAATAACTTTCAATCTCATGTTTTTATTTAAAGCTCTATCATTCTGAGAACAGTTGTATATAAATTTAAACATATAAAGAAAATAACCAAATGATATTGATATTGATTCTTACAAGGTAATAAAACTAGAACGACATATTGGTCATTTTAACAATAGTAATATTTTACACAAACTGGGATCAGTCTTATCATGGCTTGGGTTTGAAGAACCCTCATTCACTAATTTAAACCAATTATGCCACTGTTGTTCTATGGAACAACCAATAGTCAGTGACTATTGCTTTGTATTTAATAGTATCGGGGCCAAAGCCATGCATGTTGACCCTTGACTTGGTTGTATTTTTCCAAGGGACGATATGGGTATCATCCATAGAGAATGATAGTTTACATACTAATCATGCAAGCATATAGATAGAATGATATGCCATTGTGTCATCATCCTCTATAGATGAAGCGGCATGAAACAATGATAACACGGTGACATATTAAAACATAGTAGCAAGGAAAAATAATATCATTTTATAATAATGGAGTGACATAAGCCCACCCCTTACTACAAAGAGGCAACAAAATTACAGCAATGATACCCTTCAATCAAATATTGAAGGCAATGGATCTCACACCCATATGGTGCGGCTAACTAAAGGGATTCATTCATTCAGAGAATGGTATAACATAAGATTTTAGTGGAAGATTTAGCTGCCTACCCTTAGAGGGGGTGATAACTGTAGACACTAAAAAATGTCCTAAGTCTGTGAGCACCATTTTTCTTGGTCGTCATCCTTCAATAATTGAATAATTTTAATTATGCAATTATGTTCGATCACATTCCTCTATTGAATAAATATTTTTAATTATTTAATTAATTCACCTTTCTCATTTATTTTCTATCTTGATTAATTAAAATAAATTAATTGTGTCACTAATTCTCCCTCTTCTTCAATAGTTAAATAAATAATATTATTTATTTAATTACTCCTTTATCGCCTTTCATCTATAGTTAAAAAATTACCATTAATTATTTATCTATTCATGGTCTTTTAACTCTTTTATAGTTAAATAATTATCAAAATTATTTAACTATCCCTTGTCATCTTCCCCTATTAAATAATTAATCAAATTAATTATTTAATGTCTAATTTCTATCTCCCCTTTTAATTAAATTAATGAATTTAATTCAATGTTCCTCTTTTCATTTTCTCCAAATAAATAATTTGAATAAATTATTTATTTGCCACTTGTCCCTTTCCTCCATTTTCCTCCATTTTCAAATAAATAATTTATGCATCTCTTTTGGTCAAATATACCACGTCATTAATCCCTGTCATAGCCATCAGGTGTCATAGCCGTTGGCGTCATACCTGTCATAATCCTTCCAAGAATGGCATATTCTCGGTGCATCAATTCTCAACCATTGATCTTGGAATCCTTCTAGAGAATTAATCTCAACTATCCATTTTGTAACCTCCCTCTCATGCATCCTCCACCATTGATCTTGGGATCCTTCTATAGGATTAATCTCAACCGTCCATTCGAAAGGTTGTCTATAAAAGCAACCTTCCTCCTCCATTTTCACCTTAACAACCAATCTTCTCCAACTTTCTTGCTTACTATTTGTAGGTTTTGGACAAGTATTCTAACCAATCTGAGGGAAAAGTTGCATAAAAAGGAGAGCAAGGGAAGCGAATCAATCAATATGGGGAGTAATTTATTTTATGCTTTGCATTTCTAGCTCTCTCCATTATTTTGTATTCTCTTGTTGATGAGGTCTTATTAGTCTAGAGGTGTTAGTTGTCACTATTCTAGGCTAGAAGTTAAGAAACCCCATCTCACATTGGTGAACCCGATGTAAATCTTACAATTTTGTAGAGAAATCTATTTGTTTTATTATTTGTTTTTTGTTGTTTTGCAAGTTACAACCAAGAATTCACACAAAATCCCATCATCTTATTTTGAGAATAGAAAAATGGGTGCAAAAATATTGAAAAATGATTATCTAGGTTTTGCAGGCCTCGCTTTTAGATTTTCGGAACATCAAATGGTTTAAAATTTTGATATGTTTTGAGAAAGTTATGGTCGTTTTAGTGCTCGCAATTTTTTAAGATTTAGTTGTTAAGACCCAAATTTTCTTTTGTTTATAACACTTTTGTTGTGCAGGATTTTGGCAAAAAAAATTGGGGTTTTGAAGGTCTATGTCTTACCTTCCCATAGATTTTTACATTTTAATTTTTTTTTTAGTTTTGAGAAAGTTTTCACTAGTTTAGTTTGTTGTTTTCATTCAATTATTTTTTTTTGGTTTGCTGATTTTCTGTTTGCAGCATGTGGCTTTAGGTTGGGACTCCCAAAATTGCTTCTTGGAGCAACAAAAAAATTGAGTCCTTTAGTTTTCTATTTTTACTTGAGTTTTAGTTTAGTTAAAATATTTGCTTTCATTTTTAGTTTAGTTGTTAGATTCTAGTTTTGGTTTTGTGCTAACTTCCTTTTTGGTGCTAACTTGGATTTTGTGCAACTTTTTTTGTTGACCCAAGATCTTTATTTTGAGACTACTAACAAGTGGTTTTGTAGGTTTGAATTTCCAAGAATTACATTTTGAAACCACTTTGCTTGTTTTATATTAGAAAATATTTTTTTTAGTGCTTAAAATGAAAAATTGTCTTTCTCACATAGATTTAATTAGAGGGTAAAGAACACCATGTCTTAGTGTTTGAGGGTGGTAGGTATTATGCTCTCACCTTGTGCAAACTCGACGATCAGAAAGCCAGACCTATCCGATTTTGTGTTTACCCATTAGAGGGTTTGCCTTAGTGGGAAAAGGTACTCACCCTAAGGGAACGACCCAAGCAGTAACGGGCTAAAGCCAAGTCCTTTTTGTAGACACTTAAAAATGACCTAGGCCTACAAACTCTATTTTTCATCTTTCATCCTAGCACAATTATGACATTTTAATTATGTCCTTGGTCCACTTTCCACTATTAATTAAATAATTCATAATTATTTAATTAATTCATATCTCTTTTATTCTTCATGATTTTTAAATAAATAAATTTATTTATTTATTCGATATGTCACTAATTGTCTAAATCTTCCTATAATTAAATTAATTTATTAATTTATTTAATTATCTTTATTCATTATGTCTTCCTGATTATTAAATAAATCAATTTTATTTATTTCATGTCACTAATTTTCATAATTAAATGAATTTATTAATTTGTTTAATTATCAATCATAATCCTCTAAATTAAATAATTATGTTTAATTATTTAATTACCTAATCTAACATTTCTCTCATTTTAAATAAATTAATTATTTAAAATGATCTCACATTATTAACTGTCAGTTCATTTTAGTAAATAATCTAAAAATTGATTATTTACTATCACATAAAATCCATATTTTGAATTTATTTAATTCAAAATGGTAATCTGCTTTTTAGTTCAACCTTTATCCTCTTGATTTTTCGAATCTCACAAATCAAGCAGTCTTTATCTTCTTGATTTTTGAAAATCTTTATCTTTTTGGCTAATTATCACATTTATTCTCGACCACCGATTTGATTTTATCAAATGACATCTTGACCACTCATTTAACAATCTTTCCCTAACCCTAATTAGGGATTGTCACATGAAATCTTGACCTCTGATTTTAGGCTTCTGTCAGCTTTTAATCTCAGTCATTCGTCCAAAATTGCATTTTCTATAAAATTTCAATTTTTCTCACATTTTAGGGACCACTTCATCAATATAGACATTCATGCTTAGAATTTACTTTGCACTTAGCTTGTTTAATTCAATTTGATTACTTGTCATAGGCATAATCATTTGTCATTTGTCATTTGTCATAGTCTTTATTTAGTCCTTCAAAACTTGCATAGGACATAGTCATAGTCAATTGCTCACACACATACAAATCTGAGGGCAATAATCATACAATTGTTGCGAGCTAGAAGGTGCTATGGAGATGAATCATGGAAGCTTTGAAGAATAACTAGTATAATCTTTCTTGTATTTGCTTTCATTGTACTTGATAGTTATTTGGGTTTTATTTTATATGCTAATCATGCTCATCTAATCTAAAAAATACCCATTGATACACTTTCAAACCACTATATAAATTTGTGGCTATGAGGAAAGTTTGTAGTCAACAGGACGATACATGATAGTTCTCCTCTAGTATCTTTATGATACGAGAAACCCTTGTTCTAAGGGATGGAAGACTTCTCGAGGAAGTTTATCATCATATCCCCTGAACTGAATGCCCTTACTAGACACCTCTTGTTTGTAGTTGCCAAAATACCTTTGTTTTCTAGTGTAGGAGATTGGACCTTTGAAGTCGTCCCACATTCTCATAGTTCACTGTAGAGATAGCAAACTCCAGGAGGCCATGACCTGAAAGTTCAGAACTTGGTATGCCCGTAGAAGTGAGTGTCATGGAGGGGAGCCAGTGCTACCATGTTCCTAGGCTATCTGCTTTGAATAAGTGTGGTTGGAGAAATCCAAGTGGGAATTCAGCGAATATTGTCCTTGGAAACCTTAGGATTGTGCTTGTCTTCTTTAAAAATCAAACATTTTCACATCAAACCAGTCCTAGACAAATTGCTTGATATTTTCTGTTGTGTTTTCTAGTCATATCTCATTAGAAACAATCAAAAATTTAGATCAAAACCATTTCAAAAACATCAAAACTGTCAAAATAACATTATGGAAAGCAACAACTACCAGATACAGAGCCACAACTGCCTAATTACCACAATTTCAAAAAATCCTTGTCCAAAACTAAACCAATTCATCATAATAGTGATCTTGACTTCCAAACTAGAGACTTACAAGATTTACCAATTCATTTTAGGCATTCCCATTAGAAGTACATTGCATTATAGGTTGCATTCCTCAATCCTTTACATTACACAAATTAGACCTTGACTTTTAGGTTGCATTTAAACCTTCAAATTTTGAACATAGGGAGACCTTCGAGATTTTGAAAATTCTTGGTTACTTATTCTACTTGTCATTGACCATTGTCCTTGTCACTTTTTCAAGTTGAGTCTTGGTCTTGTCTCTTGGTCTTGGTTGTCATCTTATGGTCAATGACATTTGGAATTTGTTGCCTTGGATTTACATTAGCTTGAGTGCCACCCTTTGTTTAAAATTTTATGGTTCCTTTTCATTAGATCTCATTTAGACTACCCTTCCTTCGATTGCGCTTTACCCATTTTTCCAAAAATACAAAAAAATAGCTCACTTTACCTTAGTATCATATCAATCTCTCATTATCCTTGCATTTTTATACCCCAAAATGCAAATAAAAAAATATACAATTTAAACATAGATTAATCTCATTATCATCATAACCTTGCATTAGTATCATTTAGTCACCTTATCACTCACTTTGACCATCAATCAATATTTTAGTGTCCTTTAGCATCCATTATCCCCTATCTTTTAGGAATTGTCATCCTTGCATTTTCATATCCAAAAATCCAAAAACATAGCATATAGTCTCATTGCCATTTTTCATTATCCCCAACTTGAAAAAGTCTCACATGTTTGAAACAAGGTCAAAATACAAATGAAATGACATGGATTTCCTAAGCAACCCCTTTCTTGATAATGTCACAAATTCAAATCAATCTACACCCCACAACAACACACCACAAAGAGAATAAAGTGACCCTTGGGAAGACCTAAACTTTGAAGTAGTCAAAAAATAATTGACCCCTCAAGAGATTGAAAGGGCTTATCAAGATCCAAGACTTTTAAGCATAGTTGACCAACTTGTTAGTTCCAATCCAAACAATTTTTTCTATGAATTAGCCAAGAAGGGTGCCAAGTTACCTCAAGGTTATGACGTATCAATCATCATAGAACAAGGAACTAAAAATCCATTTGGCATGCCTTCATCACAACAAATGGTAAACATACCCCTTGGGAAAACTACACACATGACCACTACCACCACAACACACATTCCAAACATCCCAACTCATGCCACTACACAAGGTCCAACTTTCACATTTGGTAGTTCCTCAAACACCATGGGTAAGACTTTCACGAATCCTCTCTTTCAAAACACAAATCAAGGGTCCACATCACAAGGTTCCACACCTTTGATTCAAAGTCACACACCCTTGAACCAAAATGCAAACCAAAGTTCCATACCCACATCCCAAAACACAAACCAAGGGCCCTCATTCCAATTCCAAAGTGCACCTTCATCAAATCAACCTCCACCAAATAACCCTAGAAAGGTGTGCATTATCTCATGAAAGACCCCAAGTCAAAACCACAAGGTCAAGGGTCTATTCCACTACTTCAAAATACAAGCCAAGGACCCCTTCCATCATTCCAAATCTCCACTCAAGGGCCAACACCATCACTTCAAAATTTCAATCAAGGGAACATTCCTTCATGTCAAAATTTCAACCAAGGGAACATTCCCTCATATCAATCAAGGGCCCACACCTTCATATCAAATGTAAATCAAGGTCCTATACCCTCATTTACAAACCAAGGATTCAATTTTCAAAATAAAAACATGAATCAAGGGTTTATACCTCAACTCCAAAACACCATACCAAATACGAACATGATCTTTGGAACCAACCTAAACACCAATCTCATTTCAAATCAAAATAACTCACATCCATTTAACAATCAAGGTCTCATAGCTCAGTGAAAATTCACCTTCTTGAAGACTGTCCCCTCTCTACGCCTAAAAAACCTAGTTAGAAATCCCAAAGCCCTGAGAAAACTGGTAAGAAATCTCAAAGCCCGGACACTACTCTGTGGAAGGATTTACTTACGGTCATGCTAGAGAAAAGAAAGGATAAGTTGATGGAGATGGGGATTAAAAAAAGGAAGAGATTAATTTTGCGTGAACTCGAGGAAGAGGTGGACACAATTACTATTCTTGATGATAATGAGACGGAAGGTTTAAACCCTAGTGGAAGAAGGTCAAAAATATTGGCTATGGTGGCATCGAAAGGATGGGAGAGTAAGAAAAACACACAAAGCCCTAAAGAAAAAAGTACCCAAAGTCCACCAGATAGTTTTAAAAAGAAATAAGAAGAGGAAAATGATTCCTCAACTAAAGAAATTCCTGACAGTTTGGGAGGAGACTCAGCTAAAGAGGAGGATTCAAATGAGGAAAGCGAGGATGGTAATGGTGATGAAGAGAAAGAGGAGTCGCAGCATGAGATGGCTTGGGAGGACGAGGAAGTAAATGTTGTGGATAATAAAGAGAGGGACAATAATACCAACAAAGAGGAAGATAAGGCTGAGGATGATGGGAATGGAAGGATTAAAAGACTTGAGGAGAGGATGCAGATTCTAGAAAAGAGGATAAATGAGAAAGTGGGGGACAACAAACTTCATGCCCTCGAAAATTTGGTGAATGGAATTATTGAGGAAAGACTGAAAGTCCTAGACAAAGGGACGCAAGAAAAAGGAGTTGAAACTAGAATTCAAATCCTAGAAGAAGCAATTCAGAATGTGTGTATGGTGGTTGATGCTATTATGAAGAAGGCGGTTATGGTGACTGTTTCTGGCATGGGAAAAATCAAGAAGCAATAAAAGAAAAAAGTAGCGGGAGATGGAGAAAATTTGGCTGGAAAGATGGAGCTGAAGGAAACAATGAATGACACTGTTGAAGATATTATGAGAGCATGGAGGTTGATCGAGGATGCTTAGGTTGGTTGCTTCACTGGGTGGCTTTTCTTTTTATTCATGATGATATTTTCTACTGTGTTTTATAGGAATGTTGTTACTGATTATGGCCATGGGTGCCAAAACTTAAATTTCTATAATAATGTTTATATTTTAAGTAGGAACATTATGATAGATGTTTGTAAGTATTGTAGATGGATGGGGAAGGATGCTATTGATGCTAGATTAAGGTTTTTTTATTCGAATGATAGAACTATGATGTTTGATCATATGGGGATTGGTTAAGCATTTTTTTTGTGGGAGGGGGGAATTTTGGTGGGCTTCCTATTTTTGTTGTTTCTAACCACCTGTTGTTCTTATCTTGTTGTACTATTTTCTCGGCTTAGGGCCCTTTCCCTGCTTAATCAATCAAAAACAATCAAGGTATCATATCACAAAACAACAATCAAAATCCAAACCCAACACATGACCTCAATGGAAACATTATTACATCGCATCAAAACAATGCGACATCATCCCTTGCAGAATATTTGATCCAACACATGCAAACCCTTGAACAACGAATGGCCAACATGCAATTGGGAACCAACAAGAAGACATATTATGTTGAGGAGTTGTGCCCTTTTCCATTTGATCAAAACTTATATATGCCACCCTTTCCCCCGCATTTCACAACACCACCATTGCCTAAATATAAGGGGACATGGGATCTGGTAGAACACATCTACGAATTCAACACAACATGCATGGAAGTTGCATATGACTCCACCTACTTGGTGAGGTTATTCTCGCAAAGTCTTACAGGGGCAGCCTTAGATTGGTTCTCACATCTTCCACAAGGCACCAAAACATGGGGTGAACTCACTAAAAAATTCATCAATCATTTTTCCTTTAACATTAAAAACAATGTCACCCTTGCAACATTGAGCACAACTAAGCAAGAAGAAGGGGAATCACTTACCTTGTTCTACCAGAGATGGCGAGGCTTGGTTAGAAAATTCCCTTGTCATATTCCTAAAAAACAACTTGTCACCATGTTTGTAGAAAACCTTAACGGAGAATTGATGAGTCGAATTCAAATCCAATTTTGCACAACCTTTGAAGACATTCTTGAGAAGGGTGTCCTTATTGAGAAAGGCCTTATCACTAGAGGACTAGTCAAGATAAAAAAAGACAATCAAAAACCCAACAATGAAAAAGGAAAATACTGGTCCTAAAATAAAAATGTCACAAACGACGGAGTTGTTGATGCCAAACTGATAACTAAAGGACCAATCATTCAACTTAAAGGCCCTTCTTCATCAAACACATCTAGTACACTAAGTACCCAAGCATAAGGTCAAAACCAAACACTGAATGCTATCCAAAGCAACCAAAAAAGAAGAGGTCCTCCCCGTGCCAAGAGAACATACACCCCCTTGGGTGAACCTATCGAATTAGTCCTAAAATGACTTTTGCAATCTAATGTCATTACACTGCCAGACACCAAGAATTATGAACCTTCCTTGATCAAACCAAATTGGTGGAAAGATGACAAATACTGTGAATATCATCGCACAAAAGGACACAAAACATCTAGATGTTGGACACTCAAGAACATCATTCAAGACCTTATTGAGGATCAAACCATTTCAATTGGTAATTCACAAGGAAAAACCAATATTGATCATACAATATCCAAGACCCTTTTGCAAGACCATGATAAAGGAAAAGCATCCATTTAAGGGAATAATAACAACAATGCCAACTATGCAACTGTCAAGCATGATTACAACACCATCATTCTTATTGTGACACTCTCTGATGATCGCATTGCCACTATCACCATAAACAAGCCAAAGTAAGATTATGTTGTCGCCACCTAAAAAAGCAGGATAACTATTCCTGGTCCATCTACAGGTCCTCAGCCAAAGGGACAATATAACCTCTTAGAGAAGCTAGGGAAAACTCCAACGCAAATTTCTATCTTGGAAATCCTTCACATTTCACCATAGCACAAAGCGGTCCTTGAAAAATCCATACAAGAATATTTTGTTCCTGAAAATCTAGATGTCAATGAATTTCAAGCCATGGTCAGATACCTTGCTATGCCACACCACATCACGTTCTTTGAACAGGACTTTTCAGCACCAACATATGACCATAATAGTCCTCTACATCTAGAAGTATGTGTTAACACACACAAGATTAGATGAGTCTTAGTAGATGGTGGAGCAGGCCTGAATACTTGCTCGCTAAAATTAGTGAAGGAATTGGAATACTCTGATAATTGTATTGACCACACCAAGAAAATCGTAATCAAAGCCTATGATGATGTTGAGTGATCTTTTGAAGGCATAATTTCACTCCCAGTGAGGTTTGGCCTAGCCATAAAGGACAATATTTCATGTCTTGGATCTAGATTTACATTACAATATCCTCCTTGGATTCCCATGGATTCGTGCCATGAGGTATATTCCATTCACCTACCATCAATGCCTCAAGTTCCCACATAATGGCACTGAAATCACTATCCCAGGTGATCCTGATCCTTTCCAATATTGTTCCAACCTCAAAGGAACTATTGAATTTCAAGTTCCCATCAATCGAGAGGCCTCATCTCCCACTTCATCCACTACTCCATCCCACTACATTGATCCATCCACCCTTGTCAAATCATCCAACTCATTCATGAAACCTTCCACGCCTAAGATCCAGATCCAAGACAAAGGCTACGAAGAGTACGATATGAAGAGTCTCTTTTTCATTGGCAAGCTACCTAAGTCACCAAAGTCATACGGAAAACCACATCCTATACATCCCAAAGTTGTTATCCACAATCCCCCTACCACTTTCACTAAATGGGGGGAAATTGCTAAGGAATCTCTAGATGACCACATTCTTACATGGTTGTACAAAGAAGAGGAGGATATTGAAACTAAGAAATTTCCAATTGAACAGTATCCAAAAGGGTTCCAAATAATGAAACGACATGGATATGATGGACACAACGGCCTTGGTCTAAACAAGCAGGGAATGTTGGAACCTCTACAACCTCTTAAGCTAATAAGTCATCAAGGACTAGGGTTTGTTCTAGTAAAAGTGACTATCTGAGGTATCAAGTCACCCTCGAGTGAGGTTGCTAGTACTTCAGATGAGAGTGAGACACATGAAGACCCTGGGGATTATGATGTTGATTCCAATGAATATGAATGGAATTCCTTATCCTCCACCACTTTCATGGACCTTGATAAATTGTTTGGGGAATTTGACCAAATGCTTACCCTTGACTCTTCATGAAATCCATCGAGTACCCATCTAAGGATGTCCTTGACTAAAGAAGAATGGCTTCAACACTATTTCTAGAAATCCATTGGTTTAGCCTCCTGGGAACCTAATGACTCTAGTTCCATCTTTACCCTATCTACCTACACCATGACTCTTGATAATACCGATGATGGCTTACCTCTTGTCTACCCTCAAATTATAGATTGGGACCAACAAGGACCACCAAGTTTAGACACTTTCGAGAACGATGAAGCTATTGCTGACTTCATGGGACTTCGTGACAGAATACCAAATGGAGATCATAAAGTTTTTTTTTTCCATAGAACTCAATTATGCCACATACTTTGGTGAGGTTGTCCTGTCCTCTAGTCACAAAACTGAAAATGAAAAAATTAAAAATAAAAATAATAGGTCTTTAGGTAAAAATTGAAAGGTGCCTATTGACTACAAAAAAGAAAAAATAAAGGATGTATATAAAGGTGAAAACCTCTCTGATGCACCTGAGGATGGAGGATAGTACTGTCTCCCAATAGACTGAGAGAGATCATTGTTGCTTATAGAAGAAATAGAGAAAGTCAACATTGGAACATTAGATAACTCCATAATAATATAGTTAGCAGCATCCTTGACCATTGAGGAAAAGCCTGAGTTCATAGCATTCTTCTTATAAAGACAAGTCAACTTCACATGGTCATATGCCAATATGCCTGGATTGGATCCCAAATTGGTTCTACATCACCTACCATTGCTACCAAATTCAAAGCCATTCAAACAGAAGTTAAGAAAAATGCACCCCCAGATTGCACTCCTAGTCAAAGTAGAACTTAAGAAGCTCTTGGATGTCAGATTCATTTTCCTGATTGATTAGGTAGAATGGATATCAAATCTAGTTCATTTCACCAAACCAAATGGTTAAATAAAAGTTTGCACAGATTTCTGAGACCTCAATAAAGCTTGTCCCAAAGAGGACTTTCCTCTGCCAAACATTGACATCATAGTGGATTTAACTGTTAGACATGAAATGCTATCACTAATTCTTAGGATATAATCAGATCAGAATTGCCACTAAATATCAACCAAAAACAAATTTCACATGTGCTTGGGGAAATTTTTGTTGGAATGTCATGCCATTTGGACTAAACAATGTTGAAGCCACATATCAGAGATCCATGACTACAATTTTTCATGACTATATGCATGTCCTTATGGAAGATTATGTTGATGACCTTCTCTCCAAGTCTTTAGAATGAGGTGGACACTTAGCAATCTTGGATAATATTTTCACCCGACTTGAAAAATATTAACTCGGGCTAAATCCAAAGAAATGTGTTTTTGGGGTCCAATCAAGCAAACTCTTAGGATATATAGTCTCTCGTAGAGGAATAGAAGTCAATCCTACCAAAGTAAAAGCTATCTTGGACATTCCACCACCAACTAACATCAATCAATTAAGGACATTGCAAGGAAGATTACAATCAATCCACAAATTCATTGCTCAGCTAGCAGACATGGCCCATCCATTCCAACATTTGTTAAGAAAAGGAATTCCCCTCAATTGGACTGACAAGTGTCAAGAAGAATTTGACCAAATCAAGAAGTATCTATTAACTCCCCCAGTCCTTATGCCACCAATTGACAAAAGACATCTGATACTATATGTGACAACTACTACATCAACATTGGGGGCTCTTTTAGCACAAAATGATAATGATGGAAAGGAAAGGGCAATATACTATATCAGCCACACTTTAGTCAGATATGAGCTTAACTATAGTCCCATTGAGTGAGCATGTCTAGCAGTGGTATTCACAACATAGAAATTGAGACATTATATGCTAAATCACAAAACCAAATTGATTGCCAAAATTGATCCTTTGAAATATCTATTCAACAAAGTAGCATTGACAGGTAGGCTAGCTAAATGGTCTATGATCCTGAGTGAATATGACATTGAATATGTTGACCACAAAGCAATAAAGGGACAAATAATAGCTGACCAACTCGTAAATGTACCATTAAAAGTAGACCATCCTTTGGTATCTAAATTCCTAGATGAATCAATCCTTTTCATAGACACACCAACAACATGGAAGCTATATTTTGATGGATCTTATACAAGTCATGGGTCAAGAGTTGGTATTCTATTTGTCACACCTCAAGGAGACTCCATTCCTAAGTCATTTTGGATAGCATTTACGTGAAAAAACAACATGGTTGAATATGAAGCATTATTGACATGACTTCAGATGGAAATAAATTGGAAAATCAGGGACCTTCAAGTTTATGGTGACTCCCATTTAGTGATTAAACAAGTTAATGACGACAATGATACCAAGGATGAGAAATTGATGCCCTACAAGCACATGGTAGAAAGATTCATACTATACTTTGATAATATTTCCTTTGAACAAATACCAAGAATCTAGAACAAAGTAGTTGACGCAATGGCTACCATTGGATCTCTCTTGGACATTCCTAACAATGCCTCACAATATGAGTTTTTGGTGGAACAACTGTTGATCCCTGCATTCAATTTCCCTGAAACCAAACTTGTGTTTGAACTTGTTGGTCTTGAATCCCCTTGGTACAAAGACATCTATGCCTATTTGCATTACCAAATTATCCCTCCCGACTTGTCCCTTAACCAATACAAAACCTTTATCCAAAAAGTGTCCAACTATTCCATCATCGGAGACACCCTTTATCATCATAGCCTAAATAGTACCCTCCTTCTGTGTCTCGACTCAAATGAAGCACAAACAACCTTACAAGAGGTGCACCATGGTATATGTGGAGCTCACTCTGTTGGTCCAACCTTAGCTAAAAAGCTCATGAGAATGAGATATTATTGGCCTATGATGGAACGTGATGCTTATCACTTTGTGAAGAAATGTCACTAGTGTCAGATTCATGGAGATCTTATACATGCGCTAGCCCAGGAACTTCAGCCACTTACTTCGCCTTGGCCATTTTCTCAGTGGGGTCTCGACCTCATAGGAAAGATCCATCCCCCCTCTTCTAATGGACATGAGTTTATCCTTGTCACTATTGAGTATTTCACAACATGGATTGAAGCCATCCCATTGACTTACATCACTAGAAAGTAGATAGCCAAGTTCATCTTTAACTATATCATTTGTTGTTATCGTATTCCACAATCCATTGTCACTGATAATGGTCGCCCTTTCAGAAACTAGTATGTCCATGAGCTTTGTGACAAATTCGATATCCAACATCATTTTTCCACTCCATATTACTCCCAAGGCAATGGCCATGTCGAGGTGTCTAATAAAACCATCCTAAAAATCCTAAAGAAGACCGTCAATGACGTTGGCCACGACTAGCACTTACAACTCAACCCTACCTTATGGGCCTACCGTACTAGTATCCACACTCCAACTAGATCTACTCCATATTCCCTTGTCTATGGATCTAAAGCATTACTTCCTATAAAGGTTGAGTTACCCTCTTTGTCAGTTTTTATTTTAGGCTTGATTGATCAAGAGGAATATCGTATATCCCATCTACATGAGTTAGAGTTACTAGATGAAAAAAGATAGAAAGCCTTGACATATCTACAAGCATACTAGAATCACCTTCATCACAGCTACAATAAAAGGTCTGACCTAGAAGCTTTGACATTAGTGACTTAGTCCTGAAAGAAAATCTGAAGAATCAAGCAGAACGAGAAAAACCTAGAAATTTTGAACCTAATTGGTTGGTCCCCTATATCATTACAACATCATATGGATCGTGTTCTTATCAGCTTTCTATTCCTAAAGGATATCCATTGTCTAAACCTATCAACAACATGCACCTTCCCAAGTATTACACTTGATTCTCAGAGTATCCCCTTAAAAATTCAAAAATACAGAAAAATGGTTACCCTAATGAAAACCTAGCAAACAGGCGTCTTGGTGACAACAAAAAAAAATTAAAAAAATAGTAAAGAGAAATAATTCATCCAAAAGTGAAAACCACTTCGATGGCACTTTGGATAAGTACCATGGTGAAAACCTAGAAAACAGGTGCCATGTGTAGTCATCCCCTGCTCCTTCATCTACTATCACTCCATTTGATCTTCCCCTTTGCAATTATCCATTTGCACATGTCATTCACCCATAATAAAAATTTTCATCCAGCCAAGGCCTAGAAACCACCAACATTTGGGTATCCTGGTCATCCTTTGCATTCACCGCTATCCCTTTGCACATGATAATTTGGTCTCACACCTAACTAGGGGAAATTCCTTGACCTACATCTTCATCAAAAATAATATCAACATCATAAAACATCAAAATCCAAAAAAATCAAAAAACATCAAAATCAAAAAAATCAGAAAACATCAAAATCCAAAAAAATCAGAAAACATCAAAATCCAAAAAAATCAAAAAACATCAAAATCCCAAAAATCAAAAACATTAAAATCAAAAAATCAAAAACATCAAAATCCAAAAATCAAAACATCAAAATAAAAAAATCGAAAACATCAAAATCCAAAAAATAGAAAACATCAAAATCCAAAAAAATCAGAAAACATCAAAATCCAAAAAAATTAGAAAACTTCAAAAATCCAAAAAAAAAATCAGAAAATCACCAAAATCCAAAAACATCAGAAAATTTTGAAAACATCCAAAAATAGAGTATGATTCTGAGTCTGATTCAATTTGTGTTAGTAGGGTCAAACTACTTTTCCTCTATGTGTTTGCTACGTAGGAAAGGCTCATCTTAAATGGGCCCCGAGGCATTAGGTCGGTCCTTTTAGGTTGTCCAAATAAAATCACGACTTCGTCTTTTGTCATATAAGGAAAAGTCAAGTTGTGTCAAACTACAAGGTCTTTGCGCATTGCTACGTAAGCAAGGCCATCTATCGATGAGCCCCTGAGGCCCCCTAGGTCAAGTCCTTGGTCTGAAAACAATCATCATTCAAACCAAATCACGAAACAACAAACAAACATAACCAACAAAATCTTTCATCAATCAATCAAATTGGTCATTCAATCGGAATGGGGCATTAGGTCATTTGTCCCATTCGGTCTTATATCAGGATGTGTCCTTGAGGTTAGACTTTGTCAATTTTGTCATTCACCTTAAGCAGGATATGTCTTTCTTGTAGTTAGGTGCCTTGTCAACACTTATCACTTGATCAACCTTATCAGATGTGTCCCTTGCCCCAAAATAGGATGTGTCCTTCCTGCAGTTTGGCATCATCACATCACTTGGTCATGTTCATCAATCTTTTTCAAACAAATGATCAATCTTTGTCACAATCAATCTTGCCAACATGGTCAATCAATCTTTCCTTAATCAGATCTGTCCTTCCTAAAACTAGGTACAATCAATCAAATCAATTTGTCAACTTTTGTCAACTTTTTAAACAATCTTTGTCAACCTATCGATTTTCAACCTCTGTCAACTTATCAATCAATTCTTGTCAACCTATCAATCAACTCGGTCATCTTGGTTAACCTAATCGATCAATCAAACAATCTCATCATTATCACTAGCAAACACTTGGCAAACACTTTATTGGTCTAAAATTGTCTTATCTTTTCGATTGATTTTGGGTCATGTTACTAGTCTCCTCGAGGATGCCCTATCAATAGATTTAGAGGGGCGATGATGGATCATGGCCTCTTTTCTTTGTTTGTTGTTTGTGATTTTTCTTGGCAAAAAGACTAGGACAATTGGGTCCTTAGTATGAGTTGGGGCATTCCTTGTCTTTTTTATTACTTGTCTTTCCCAAATGGTCACCTTACACACCTTGGTCTATGTCATACCATGGTGTTTGTGGACCATTTGTAACATTCTGATGCCCAATGATGATAAATATAAAAAATGTAAGCATGAAATTTGGTTCCCTTATCATTTCTTGTCTAACTTTCCATCTTCATCCTCCTTTCTCTTTCACGCTAACATCCATCCCCTTCCATGCTAACATTTCTTCTATCCTTCATCCTCTAGTCTTATCATCCATTTTCAGAGCACATTTGTGTTCTTCGAACCTGCCTATCCTCTCGAGGGGGCATACCACAACCCTCCTAGTCATCTTTCCTCACCCTACTTTCACTGGGGCATATTTCAGAATTAAATTTCTTTGACACAACATGATGAACTGCATTATGTCAAAGAGGGGAAAAATGTAGACACTGAAAAATGTCCTAATTTTGCAAGCACCATTTTTCTTGGTCTTTGTCCTTCAATAATTGAATGATTTTAATTATTCAATTATGTCCGATCATATTCCTATATTGAATAAATAATTTTAATTATTTAATTAATTCACCTTTCTCATTTCTTTTCTTTCTTGATCAATTAAAATAAATTAATTGCATCACTAATTCCCCCTCTTCTTCAATAGTTAAATAAATTATATTATTTATTTAATTACTCATTTATCACCTTTTATCTATAGTTAAATAATTACCATTAATTATTTATCTATTCACGGTCTTTTAATTCTTCTATAGTTAAATAATTATCAAAATTATTTAACTATCCCTTGTCATCTTCCCTTATTAAATAATTAATCAAATTAATTATTTAATGTCTAATTTCTATCTCCCCATTTAATTAAATTAATGAATTTAATTAAATGCTCCTCTTTTCATTTTCTCCAAATAAATAATTTGAATAAATTATTTATTTTCCACTTTTCTCTTTCCTCCATTTTCCTCCATTTTCAAACAAATTATTTAAAATAAATTATTTATGCATCTCTTTTGGTCAAAGATACCCTGTCATAGCCGTCGACGTCATACCTGTCATAATCCTTCCAGGAATGGCATATTCTTGGTGCATCAATTCTCAACCGTTGATCCTGGAATCCTTCTAGAGAATTAATTTCAACCATCCATTTTGTAACCTCCCTCTCATGCATCCTCCACCATTGATCTAGGAATCCTTCTAGAGGATTAATCTTAGCCATCCATTCGAAAGGTTGTCTATAAAAGCAACCTTCCACCTCCATTTTAACCTTAACAGCTAATCTTCTCCAACTTTTTCTCTTACTATTTGCAGGTTTTGCACAAGTATTACAACCAATCTAAGGGAAAGGTTTCATAAGAAGAAGGAGCAAAAGGGAAGTGAATCAACCAATATGGGGAGTAATTTATTTTATGCTTTGTATTTCTAGCTTTCTCCATTATTTTGTATTCTCTTGTTGATGAGGTCTTATTAGTCTAGAGGTGTTAGCTATCACTATTCTAGGCTAGAAGTTAAGAAACCCCATCTCATAATAACAATTTAAGAATCATTTCTTTCCTATTCATAAGCTATCAGTTTCACCAATTAGCCATGTGAAAGGCTAAGCATAACACATGCAAGAGATAAAATAACAATGACGATAACATAAAACTCAGGGTATTATGATATTCGGCTTCCATGCCATTAGAGAAACATGCACAGAGTATGTACAAACAAAGAATGGTTGACATGGCCTTCAACAAAAGATGTAATAAATTTTAAATTAGAAGAATTGCATATCGAGACCATCAAATAGGATTACTAAAATTTCAAAAGAATAGTCAAAAATATCAAAACATACATTGCTTATGAATTAACTAACTCAAAATGCAAAAATTGTTAAAGAAATTCTATTGAATATCTATGTTTTTGTGGATTTTCTCTTGGATTTTTCCTCAAGAAATTGTCAAACTAGTCGTTCTCCTCTAGTCTTTCCCGATGCTATGTTACCAAAATGGTAACTTTCAGCTTTTTCCCATGCACTCCACTAAAGAGTCATTTCAAGTCATAATTTCCATTAATTTGTAGCTGCCCTGTACAACAAATTTGAATATTTTCCTTAAATTTGATTACAAGCCATGACCTTATGAGATTTTTCTCATGATTTTGTTTGATTTCTAAGTTCTATCAATATGATAGTGATAATTTATATATATATATATATATATATATATGTATGTATGTATGTATGTATGTATGTATGTATGTATGTATGTATGTATGTATGTATGTATGTATGTATGTATGTATGTATTTGTATATATTATGTACATATATCAATATTTAAATAAGAATGAACTCTTATTTTATTTCGAACAATAATTTTTTGAATGAAGGGGTTTTCTTATTCTTTAAATAAGTCTTTTTGAAATACATACATTCATTTATGTGCCAAGTTATGCTATCGCTTTCTTTTAAATTCTCAAAACACAAGATCAAGATAGACAATTAAATAAGAACTCACATGTATTTCATTCCACAAGTCTACCTTTTCAATCATCGAATCATTTCAAATCAGATTAATATAATCTCTT
This sequence comes from Sequoia sempervirens, assembly GCA_007258455.2. Lineage (NCBI taxonomy): Eukaryota > Viridiplantae > Streptophyta > Pinopsida > Cupressales > Cupressaceae > Sequoia > Sequoia sempervirens. Next base: position 58,864 of record VDFB02061984.1, on the reverse strand, counting down.
ATATGAATTTCAAATGCAGTTATCATGCCATTTTGTGGTGTGTGCACCTAGATTCCATCAAGATTATCATTTGATCCAGCTAAACAATCCTACTTCAATCGTGTTCTCATCCTTCGACCTGTTATCCTACAATTGCACACACTTGCACTTACACAGTTCACCAGTAACATTTGATCATGATAAAATATAAGATAGTTCAAAAGATCACATAGTCAACAATAGTCAACTTCTTTGAAACTTTTCAAAAATATCAAAATTTTCATTCAACATATTGAATTTCCTCAATAATTCAATTTATCATATTATAATTTAAATGCAATAAAAATTGGGTTATGTCATTCTTCTCCTCTTGGAAGAGACATCATCCTAATGTCTATTTAATCAAAATTTAAGCATATATGTCTATTTCAACATCATATCATACTATTCCAAGCCAAAACATTATAATATTCAATCCAAAAAAATTGAACAAAATTATCAAAGTCTCTTTCTAAGAAATAAAATGTGGAAAGGAGCATTTTATTTCTTCCGCATCCTCCCAAGTAGTACTGTCTTCTAAGTATTAGTCCCATTGGACCTTAAACTGAGAAATATCTTTACTCCACAACTTAATTTTGTGTCTATCTAGGATTCTAATGGGCTCCACTAGCACCACTTTTGGGTCTTGTACCTACAAGGATTTCCAATCAAGCACATGAGATACATCAGGATGATATGGCTTAAGCAAAGAAACATAAAACACATTATGAAGTCGAGCTAGAGCAGGTGGTAGAGAAAGTCTATAAGAAACTAGGTTAATCCCTTCCAAGACTTCAAATAGACCCACATATCTTAAGGCCAACTTGGAAGACTTGCCAAAGGCAATGGATCTTTTATGAGGCTTGAATCTTAAGAAAAATTTATCCCTTACCACAAATTGTCTAAGAGTTCTATTCTTGTCAGCATAACTTTTATGTCGGTCTATCGCCTCCTTTAGTCTACTCTTAATGAATCTCATTTGGTCTTCCATCTCCTTAAGCATTTTGGGTTCTACTATGATCTTGTCTTCTAGTCTATCCCAACTGATGGGTTTACGACACTTCCTCCCATAAAGAGCTTCGAATGGTGTCATACCTAGAGATGTGTGATAAGATTTATTGTAAGCAAACTCTACCAACAGTAGGTATTCTTCCCACTTGTACTATTGGTCCATGCAGTACATTCAGAGGAGGTCTTTGACTACCTGATTCACCCTCTTTGTCTACCCATTAGTCTGAGTATGATAAGTCAAGCTAAAATTTAACTTGGTTCCCAATGCGGTATTTAGGGTCATCCAAAATATTAAGGTCATTTGGGTGTCTCTATCAAAAATGATAGTCTCTGGCACTCCATGTAAATGGAAGATCTCCTAGAAAAATTTATTGGCCATCGTCAATGATCCATCCTTAAAGATTCTTGGAATGAACTGCACCACCTTGGTCAGCTTATCGATCACAACCAAGATAGCATCATGTCAATTATTGCTCAAAGGTAACCCTTGTACGAAGTCCATACTGATCACCTGCCATTTATACTCAAGTATGTCATGAGGATACAATAGCCCCACTGGATGTTCATGCTCAGCCTTGATTCATTGGCCCTCTAAGCATTTGGCTATGTACTCCACTACATCCTTCTTGATTTTAGGCAAAAAGTATATATTTTTCAATTCTACGATCATCTTGGATACTCTGGGGTGTCCTGAATAAGGTGCATTATGAACCTCTTCTAAAACCAGCTTCTTTAGCTCTCCATAGTCTGGAATATACATTCTTCTTAGATATCTCAAAATACCATATGGTTCAATCTCATACCCATTGAATTGATGATCTGATAGATCCTCTGCTAAGGTGCTCTTCACTCTTTCGTAGTGCTCATCCCCTAGAAAATTTTGTATAAATTGTCTCAAATTAGACCTTGTCAAGATCATGGTTTCCAGATGTCTTCATCTACTAAGAGCATCAACCACTCTATTCTCTTTTCATTTTATATACTCAATTCCAAAGTCATACTCATTAAGGAATTCCAACCACCTTCTCTGTTGTGCATTAAGGTTTGGTTGGGTGAAAATGTATCTCAATCCCAAGTGGTCTATCTTGAGCTCAAACGGCTTCCCTAAGAGATAATGCATCCACATCTGCAAGGCGTGAATTATTGCGGCCAACTCTAAATCATGTGGTGTGTAACTCACCTCATGTTAAATAGAAAGATTTCCTGAAGAAGAAAAAATAGGTTCTTTTCTATTTATTTAGTTATATTGTTGATTTGGCAAGATTTCCTGTATAAAGATTTATTTTAGTAGAAGTTTTGTTAAATTTGTTAAATAGAAAGATTTCCTGAAGAAGAAAATTTGATTGAAGCTTCTATAGAAATTTATATATATTGAAATTCTTCTCGGTAAGAAAATTTGTTGAAAACATTTCTATAGAAAACTTGTTACCTCTCTGTGTAAAATTACGAAACAAAACTTTACAGTAAAGTCGAAGAGCCTCACAGAAGGATATTGTTAAACAATAGAAAATGTTCAAAAGAAAACAGAAGAAAATCTTAGTAGATTTGTAAATGAAACTCATTGATTAATTTGAGGAAACGGAAACCTCTATGATAAAATTTTCTAAATATTTCCTGTAGAAAATATTTTGAGAATTTCGAATGAAAATGAAACCCTCTGTTATGGAAATTGTTAATTTTTGATAAAATTGTTAAATTGGTAGATCTCTCTATTTTTTGTAGAAAACCCTCTATGAAAATAATTGCCTGATTATAATTTTTTTCTTATTGATTAAATTATATATATACATATATATATATATCTATAAAAATGATATATATACATATACATATACAAATATATATTATGAAATTGCTTTGAAGAATTTTATTTTCAATAAAATTGTAAAATCCGTACGCAAATTTTTAAAATCGCACAATTTTTTATTCATGGAAATTTTGGGTATTAAAGTGTATTTTTTGATTAATTTATGGGAGGGGAAGGGCTGTGGTTGTGCCCACAGCCACCGCCCCAAGGGAGGTGACGGTGGGAACAGCCCAGCACTGCCCCACCCACACAGTTTGACGCCCATGTAAGGAGTTGGTGGTTGTGTATCAAACATAGTCTGCTTTAAATTATATTCACCCCTCATAAATGATCTTTATTAAATACGATTTATTTTATAAAAAGAAAATTTCAAATTATTAAATTTAAATTTCAAATATATTATATATATATATGTAAATATATATTAATTTGTATATATATATATATATATATATATATATGTATATATACATATATAGTATGAGGAAAATAATTTAGTATTTAAATAAGATTTCTTTATTAGATGCATGTAAATGCATGAAGTTAACTATTTTTAAAACAATAAAATTGAAAAGAGAAAATTGATATTTATTTTTATATGAAATTGAGAAAATCATAATTAGACTAATTGTTTCAATTTCCTTATTGTTTGAGAAAAGAATTATAAACAAGTTGATTAAATTCCATGTATTATGTAACTGATTTGTTTGGATTTAGGAAATCCCAATGTTAGAATATTTATTTGTCTAAATTGTATTTAAGTTATATTTTCTCCTTTGCACGTTGTATGGGGAAAATTGATTAAATGAGTTTTTAAGTCTTCCAATTGCATTTACTTTAGAAGAGTTTTTTTATGTGTTTTAAATACAATCCTCTGAGTTAACTTGGGTAGTGCACATAGTTCTTTTCAGTATAGACACCTGGACTATGAACCAATTGTGACATCTATTGTTATATAGTTGGTATTTGATGTTGGTTTAAGTTCACTTTGTCTACCCATAGTTAGCGGAATTAGATTCCTTATGTTGTTATTAGGGGAGTGGCTCTTTATGAGGGTTGGCACACAAAGTGGTTATAGGGTAACTGAAGTAGAGTTAGTTAATTAGTGAAAACTAAATCAATACATTAGGTAGTCTAAAATATTTAACTGGATTAATTATGCCTCACTCATGGAATCAAGGGCTAGTTCAGACTTGGGGATGAGTCAAGAAGGTATGGAATGGAAAGATCGATATCTTGTCATTATGAAAGATAATTGATTCCGCAATAGATTTCATGTGGTGTCAAGTTTCGTAAGAGTTTACCAGGGTAACCCAAGATGGGGTTCGGAACCTAGGAAGATTCGCCTGGGTAACCTATGCAACATTGTGATGACACTCCACCTATAACAACAATATACTTGCGAACTTAGAGTAATTGATCCTTCAGTTCTGGAAGCATTGTAACCATTAAGTTAAGTTTGTACTTATCTAGTTTTTTCTATGGTTTTGCTTGTGTCTAGGGTTTGTAGGTTATGTTTAGGGAACCTTTTTACTATCTCCTAGCATGGGGGGTGGGTCTACGGATACCACTTGGTTGGGTGGAACGTGCACCTTACACCGTTGGTTCCCCAGTTCTTGTTTGTGGCGACGAGTACTTCTTGATTAGAGAGCTCGTGTGTGGATATGTACTTTCTCATATTTCTCATTTGTATCAGTGGAAACCTTATTTATGTATCACTCCTCGATTGTAATCGGGGAGAACTTTTGACATGTAATTGTACACTTTTATATGACCTACCTCATTTGTAAAGGAGTAGTGTAAATGTTATTATAAATGCAATGTGAGAATGAATCATTTATGTACAGTATACCTTCATTGAAGTAATTTATTTGTTATTGAATGTATGCTCTTAAGTTTATGAGAATTAAATACATACTATGTTTAGTTACTTTTTTCATCTATGGGATTTACATGTAGTGTGTTGTCACGTACCTTAGGGAATTTTTTCATTAATGAATTTCATGTATACACTTTAAAAAAAAAAAAAGTTATTACACTTTCATAGTCATTGCAACATTCTTTAGGTTATGAGGCGGGGCATTACAGATTGGTATCAGAGCCAAGGTTCTAACACTGGATGCTCTGGGTAATTGTGAGCCCATTAAGTTGTCCTAGATGTTAGACTATGTAGTATTTTTTTTGTTAGCCTTGTTTGTTTTGTATCTGAGACTTGTTTTTTTTTGTGTAGGATCATGCCTAGACATCATGGTAGAGGTTGTGGTTGAGGTTGAGGTTGAGGCAATGGGACGGACCGCCAAGTTACTCCCCCTCAGAGCTCTCACGAGAGTGAACATGCCAAACAGTTGGGTCCTCAGTTGGAATAGAAAAGTGGGGAACAGATTCTGATTCAGCCAGAGGTTGATCAGGAGGTGGTTAGGGAACGTGATAGATCTCCTAGGAGAATTGTTAATACTGCAGAGCAGGATGCCATAGTTGCAGGACATATGAGAGATTTGTTGAGGGCACACCCTCCTACATTTGATGGCACAGGTGGTGGTCTAGAAGCAGAGACCTAGTTATTAGACTTGGGAAGATGTTTTTCTATGCACCCATATGGTAGCAATACCTGAGCTAGATGCGCCATCATGCATCTGAGAGGTTTTTCCTCTACTTGGTGGCGTTTGGAGGAGCAGAAGCTCCATCTAGAGATTGGGTTAGTTTCTTGGGAAATGTTCTTAGAAATATTTAGAGCATGTTTCCTATCTAAGCATTGGAGACAACGACGAGCTGATGAGTTTCACAATTTGAGTCAGATGGCTATATCTGTTGAGTAGTATGAACGCAGATTTTATGAGCTCAAACAATATGTTGGAATTGGAGATGATGAGGCAATATTGGTATATCATTTCATCAGGGGTTTGAACGCCCGTATTAGTCGAGGAGTTAGATTCTTCGAACCGAAGACTATGGAGGTTGCAATGGAGAAAGCGTGTATTGTGGAAGAGAATCTGACTATGGCATTGGGTGGACATACAGGTGTTTAGATAGGTAGTGCACCTATAGCAAGTTTTGGTCCATGAGGTGGTCAGATACAGACTGGAGGTTCCTCTCAGAACCAACAGACACCCACTAAGGGTGGACAATAGCAGCAACAGTGTAATCCATAGAAGAATAATAATTCACAGTCTCAGCAGGGTAATGGTTATCAGTCAGGAAAGAACCGTAACTGGTGGTGCAATAAGTGCAATCGATAGGATCAACCAGCTCAAAGTGTACAGTCTAAAATTAGTACAGGCAGCTTTCAGCAATCCAATGCACCTTCGGGTGGTAGAGGATTTGGTAGAGGTACTGGTTGTTATTCTTGTGGGTAGCAGGGACATATTGCTAGGCAGTGTCCTATGAGAGGTTGATCAAGATTTGGGCAACAACCAATAGCTTCTGAGCCTACAGTTGGAGATGCAAGCCGTTCACATACAGTTTATGCTGCGGTAAATAACTTCTAGGCTGATAATCAAAATACAGTGGTCGAGACTTCAGGTCAGTTACAAGGTACTAATGTTACTATTCTTTTTTATTCTAGAGCTACTGATTCATTTATTTCACCTACTATTTTTGAGCGATGTGGTCTTGTGGCGGTAAAGCAAGGCGGTAAGTGGCAGGTAGAATTCGCCTCTGGGGTGAAAGTAGTGGTAGAGAACCTTGTACGCAATTGTGGACTAAGAATTAGTTCATTATCTACCTTAGTAGATCTTCATGTTACACCTCTTGGTTCGTATGATATTGTTTTAGGTATGGACTGGTTAGAATCTCATCATGTTGTGATTGACTGTCGACTGAAGACAGTAAGTTGTATTAATGATTTTGGTGCAAAAGTTGAAATCATTGGTGTTCAAAGACCTATCTCTTTGTGGATGATTTATGCTATGCAATTGAAGAGATGTCTTCGTCAAGATTGTCAACTGTTTGCAACAATAGTTAATGACTTTGAGGTAGGGGATAGTCGAGAGATATCTCTTGATGATCACCCTATCCTAAGGGAATTCACAGATGTATTTCCTGGTGATATACCTGTTATGCCACTGAAACGAGATATTGATTTTAGAGTTGACCTAGTTCCTGGAGAAAGCCTATATCTTGAGCCCCATACAAAATGACTACTCATGAATTAGAAGAGCTTCGTATCCAGTTGGAAGAACTTTTAGCTAAGGGTTTTATTCGTCCAAGTGTTTCTCCTTGGGGAGCACCTGTTATCTTCGTAAAGAAGAAGGACATATCACTTAGGTTGTGCATTGACTATTGTCAATTGAACAAAGTAACAATAAAGAATCGATATCCTTTACCCAAAATCGATGATCTTTTCGATCAAATCAAGGGAGCTAATGTGTTCTCTAAGATTGATTTGAAATCAGGTTACCATCAGTTATGCATTGCAGAAGCAAACATTCATAAAACAACATTCTGAACTCGTTACAGGCACTACAAATTCACAGTAGTACCGTTTGGGTTAACAAATGCACCATCAGTTTTCATGAGTTTGATGAATGGTGTCTTTTTCACATACCTTGATCATTTTGTTCTTGTGTTTCTCGATGATATTTTGATCTATTCAAGAAATATGAAGGAGCACGAAGAGCATCTGAGACAAGTATTGCAGTGCTTGAGGGAGAATCAATTGTACACAAACTTGAAGAAGTGTGACTTCTTTCAGACTGAGGTAAAATACCTTGGTCATGTGATTTCAGGAAAGGGTATTGTTGTGGATCCTTCGAAGATCTGAGCCATTCTTGATTGGCCCATGCCTACCAATGTAGCTAAGGTTCATCATTTTATGGGTCTTGCTAGATACTATAGATGGTTTGCTCAGGGGTTTTCTAGGATTGGGCACCCCATTACTTCTCTTCAGAGGAAAGGGAAGAAATTTGTTTGGACAGATCAGTGTCAGTTGGCTTTTCAAACACTTAAGGAAAAGTTGACTAATGCGCCTATATTTGTTGTTCTTGGTCCTGCTAAGAATTTTGTTGTTTGCACTGATGTGTCTTTGGAGGGTTTAGGAGCAGTATTGATGTAAGAAGGATGTGTGATCGCTTACAAGTCTCGCAAACTCAAGGATCATGAACTACATTATCCCACTCATTATTTGGAGTTTTCCGCAGTTGTTCATTCATTGGTTCAATGGAGACATTTCTTATTGGGTCACCGCTTTGAACTTCATAGTGATCACCGTAGTTTGCAATATATTTTTACGCAACCTAATTTGAATGCTAGATAGAGAAGATGGATGGATTTCTTATGTGAATATTATTTTGAGGTGAAATATTTTCAAGGAAAAGAGAATGTAGTGGTTGATGCTCTCAGTCACCGACAACATGAGATTTCTGATATTACTCTTGGAGTTGATCTAAGGAGCCAAATTTTAGCAGCACTTCCTATAGATATATTGTATCAGGAGGTGAAGACGGAGATTGAATCAGGTAGACCTCTAGAGGGTAGATTCACAGGGTATACTCTTGAACCAGATGGTTTATTGCGACATTTAGATCGTATCTATGTGCCATATTCAGAAGGTCTCCTCACGTTGATTATGACTGAGGCACATCCAGCACCTTACTCATCTCATCCTGGAGTTAAGAAGATGCATGTGGATCTTCGACAGTTGTACTTTTGGCCTGGTATGAAACGTGATATCGCTGATTTTGTATCGAGATGTCTAGTGTGCCAAAGAGTTAAAGTTGAGCATCAACATCCCACCGGATTATTGCAGCCACATCTCATTCCTGAATGGAAATGGGATATTATATCAGTTGATTTCATTGTTGGATTACCTATGTCGTCACATCGACATGATGCCATTATGGTACTATTGATAGATTGACTAAGGTAGCACATTTTTCTCTAGTTCGATCATCTTATAATGCTTCATCTGTAGCTAGGATATTCATGGAGGATATTGTTAGGTTGCATGGAATTCCTCATAGGATTATATCAGATAGAGATCTTGTGTTTACATCATCCCTATGGACTTCATTACAACATGCTATAGGTACATAGTTGAACTTCAATTCAGCATATCATCCTGAAACCGATGGTCAGATAGAGAGATTCAATCAAATTCTTGAGGATATGCTTAAAATGTATGTAATGGACCAACAATCACGTTGGGAAGATTATCTGTACTTAGTGGAATTTTCCTACAATAATGGATATCAAAATTCCATTGGTATGCCCCCTTTTCAAGCATTATATGGACGTCCTTTTCAAACTCCATTGAGTTGGGATCGACTTGAGGATAGAGTGTTACTTGGACCTGAGATGCTTCGAGACATGGAGCAACAGGTTGATCGCATTAGAGAACATCTGATAGCAGCACAGGATAGACAAAAGAAGTATGTCGATGCGCATAGAGTGGACCACCAGTTTTCAGTTGGTGATAGGGTATTTCTTCGAGTGTGACCGCAAAAGAGTCCAATCCGTTATGGAAAAGGCTCTAAGCTTGCACCTCGATTTGTTGGACCATTTGAGATTCTAGAGAGGATTGGTCCTATGGCATATCGACTCACCTTACCACCTAGTTTGTCATGTATTCATGATGTCTTCCATGTGTCAGTTCTTAGACCTTATCATCTTGATTGGAATGCATTATAGGTAGAGGACGAGCAGCTGGCTTTGGATCCCGTGGGCATTCTTCAGCGTCAAAGGCTCGTTCTCAGGGGTCAAGACGTTGACCAAGTGAGGATCCAATGGGATCCTAGTCATGAGGAATCTGCTACTTGGGAGGATGTGACATGCATGAGGGAACTTTATCCCTATCTGTTTGTAGGCTTTCAGGAGTAAGCCTGATCCTAGGGGGGAGGATGTAGTACCCCTCCATTTTGCTTATGTTTTCTGACAATATGTTTTTACTTTGATGGACCCTGATACTTTGTTTTGATGTATTTGATCGCTGACAGTAGAGTGATGGTGGATTTATTTATTATGTGATGATTCACTAACTAGATGTTGATTATTTGTGAAATGCTTTATGTTAGAATCGATGTTTATTTGAGACAATTTTTCCATATATTTTCATGGTAGTTTAATTGATATTTATTTTTTCAGATCGATGTGATATTGTATTGGTGAGGAGAATGGAATTGCATCACTTGCTTGTGAGTGCCCTGTGATTTATGTGATTTTCTCTTCACAGTGTGTTTGAATCATGGATTATATTCATGTATGATATATGTCTAATTAAAGGATTGCAGGTACATGATATCGACTCCACCTGGTTTCACAGGTCTGAGCGTGTCCAGGCTCAACGGTAATTTTGATTGGGAGATAGTAACAAGGTTTTTCATAGTCTAGCCTCAAACCTAGTCACACTATGTCGTCAGTTTAGGTCTGCTATGTTTGGTTGTCACGTCTAAGTTTTTCTTGTTATTTGTTATGCAAGGTTTATTTTGTGAATTTAATGTTAGATGAATGTTCTTTATAATTTAGTGCTTATTTAATTAATTTTAAATATTGTAGTTAAAAAGCTTCTTATTTTAATTTAATTAATTAAATTAGTTTATTTGTTCACGGAAAGAAAAAAAAAAGAGAGAATTGCTCAAAAAAATGTTTTTTTTGGTTTTGGTTTTAAAAAAAAAAATCTAGAAGTTCTCGAGATTATTTTCTAGTTCAGTAATTTGCATCTTTCTAGAAGTGGAGATTTGGAAAGGGCTTTGGAAATTGCACTCAGAAGGAAAAGCTTTGCTCTAACTTTCAATTCTTCAAGCTACAGAAAAATAGGTTCTTTTCTATTTATTTATTTATATTGTTGATTTGGAAAGATTTTCTATATAAAGATTTATTTTAGTAGAAGTTATGTTAAATTTGTTAAACAAAAAGATTGCCTGAAGAAGAAAATTTGATTGAAGCTTATGTAGAAATTTATATATATTGAATTTTTTCTCGGTAAGAAAATTTGTTGAAAACATTTCTATAGAAAACTTGTTACCTCTCTGTGCAAAATTACGAAACAAAACTTTACAGTAAAGTCAGAGAGCCTCACAGAAGGATATTGTTAAACAATAGAAATTTTTCAAAAGAAAACAGAAGACTTGTTACCTCTCTGTGTAAAATTACGAAACAAAACTTTACAGTAAAGTCAGAGAGCCTCACAGAAGGATATTGTTAAACAATAGAAATTTTTCAAAAGAAAATAGAAGAAAATCTTAGTAGATTTGTAAATGAAACTCACTGATTAATTTGAGGAAACAAAAACCTCTGTGATAAACTTTTCTAAATATTTCCTGTAGAAAAGATTTTGAGAATTTGGAATGAAAATGAAACCCTCTGTTATAGAAATTGTTAATTTCTCATAAAATTGTTAAATTGGTAGATCTCTCTATTTTTTGTAGAAAACCCTCTGTGAAAATAATTGTCTGATTATAATATTTTTTTTATCGATTAAATTATATATATATATATATATATACAAATGATATATATACATATACATATACAAATATATATATATATATATATATATATATATATATATTATGAAATTTCTTTGAAGAATTTTATTTTCAATAAAATTGTAAAATCCGTACGCGAATTTTTAAAATTGCAGGAATTTTTATTCATGGAAATTTTGGGTATTAAAGTGTATGTTTTGATTAATTTATGGGAGGGGAAGGGTTGTGGTTGTGCCCACAGCCGCCGCCCCAAGGGAGGCGACGGTGGGAGCATCCCAGCATTGCCCCACCCACATAGGTCGACGCCCATGTAAGGAGCCCACGGCTGTGTATAAAACACAGTTTGCTTTAAATTATATTCGCCCCTCATATATGATCTTTATTAAATACAATTTATTTTATAAAAAGAAATTTTCAAATATATTATATATATGGAAATATATATTAATTTGTATATTTATATATATATATATATGTATATGTATATGTATATATACATATATATATATATATGTGTGTGTGTGTGTGTAAATATATATTAATTTGTATATTTATATACAAATATGTATATATGCATATATATATGTATATATACATATATAGTATGAGGAAAATAATTTAGTATTTAAATAAGATTTCTTTATTAGATGCATGTAAATGCATGAAATTAACTATTTTTAAAACAATAAAATTGAAAAGAGAAAATTGATATTTATTTTTATATGAAATTGAGAAAATCGGAATTAGACTAATTGTTTCAATTTCCTTATTGTTTGAGAAAAGAATTATAAACAAGTTGATTAAATTTTGTGTATTATGTAATTGATTTGTTTGGATTTAGGAAATCCGAATGTTAGAATATTTATTTGTCTAAATTGTATTTAAGTTATATTTTCTCCTTTGCACGTTGTATGGGAAAAATTGATTAAATGAGTTTGTAAGTCTTCCAATTGCATTTACTTTAGAAGAGTTTTGTTATGTGTTTTAAATACAATCCTTTGAGTTAACTTGGGTAGTGCACATAGTTCTTTTCAGTATAGACACCTGGACTATGAACGGATTGTGACATATACTGTTATATAGTTGGTATTTGATGTTGGCTTAAGTGCACTTTGTCTACCCATAGTTAGCGGAATTAGTTTCCTTATGTTGTTATTAGGGGAGTGGATCTTTATAAGGACTGACACACAAAGTGGTGCCATAGTAACTGATGTAGAGTTAGTTAATCAGTGAAAACTAAATCAATACATTAGGTAGTCTAAAATATTTAACTAGATTAATTATGTCTCACTCATGGACTCAAGGGCTAGTTCAGACTTGGGGATGATACGAGAAGGCCTGGAATGGAAAGATCGATATCTTGTCATTATGAAAGATAATCGATTCCGCAATAGATTGCATGTGGGGCCGAGTTTCGTAAGAGGTTACCAGGGTAACCCAAGATGGGGGCCGGAACCTAGGAAGATTTTCCTGGGTAACCTATGCAACATTGTGATGATAGTCCACCTATAACAACAGTATCCTTGTAAACTTAGTGTAATTGATCCTTCAGCTCTAGAAGCATTGTAACCACTAAGTTAAGTTTGTACTTATATAGTTTTTTCTATGGTTTTTCTTGTGTCTAGGGTTTGTAGGTTTTGTTTAGGGAACCTTTTTACTATCTCCTAGCACGGGGGGTGGGCCTATGGGTACCACTTGGTTGGGTGGAACGTGCACCTTACACTGTTGGGTCCCCAGTTCTTGTTCGTGGTGACGAGTACTTCTTGATTGGAGAGCTTGTGTGTGGATATGTACTTTCTCATATTTCTCATTTGTATCAGTGGAAACCTTATTTATGTATCACTCCTCAATTGTAATCAGGGAGAAATTTTTACATGTAATTGTACACTTTTGTATGACCTACCTCATTTGGAAATGAGTATTGTAAATGTTATTATAAATTCAATGTAAGAATGAATCATTTATGTACATTATACCTTCATTGAAGTAATTTATTAGTTATTGAATGTATGCTCTTAAGTTTATGAGAATTAAATACATACTATGTTTAGTTACTTTTGTCATCTATGGGATTTACATGTAGTGCATTGTCATGTACCTTAGGGAATGTTTGCATTAATGAAGTTCATGTATACACTTTTTTTTTAAAAAATTATTACACTTTCGTAGTCATTGCAACATTCTTTAGGTTATGAGGTGGGGCATTACATTGCATAACAGAGATCTGTCTAAGTTTTAAGGGTCTTTGCATCCCATAGACCTCAACTGGGTTCCCATAATCATCCAAACAATTAACTACCTTATCCTCCTAGTTCACTATAGACTTATGCTCGGTTAACCAATTTATTCCCAAAATTAGATTGTATGAGCCTAAAGGTGCCACATATAGGGTGACTGGGGTCTAGAAAGTTGGAAGCTCTAACTTGCTACAAAAGGGGCAAGTATTTATCCTCTGCTCTGCTCAATTTCCATACTAGACTGTCCATGAGTTTTCCATGTATCCAGGTCTAATGGGTATCTTGGATATTACTGTAGGGTATATGAAACATTTAGTAGCTCAAATATTAATTAAAATAGAGATAGTTCAGCTATAGAGCTTACTTGTTAGTTGTATTGGTGAAGCCTGATACTCTGTCTATTTGTTATCCACTGCAACATGGATCTGATGATGCTGAGATTGTTGATAATTTCCTTCCCTTCATGACTTTGACCATTGTGGAAAATTTGAGGCATAATGATCACCTCCACAAGTATAGCACCCATTGCGAGGCCCTTTGTGACCTCTTGGCTTGTCCTCTCTGAATCCCTTCTACTTTCGGTCATCTTTTCCTTCGTTATTATTTTCCTTCTTGCTCTTTCCACCATTAGCACCTTCACCTTTCTCCTGTGACTCACTTCACGTCTTGAGATTATGAATCTAATGGTTCTTGTCTCCTTTATGAGACTTCTTGTTACCAAACTGCGACTTAGGATTTGAATTGTTATGGAGGTTGGATAACTGCTAAAATTTCTGCTCCTATTTGGTGGCCTTTAAGAAAACTTTGTTCATGGTGAGAGGATCATGCATGTCCACTTATACTCCAATGTGGGGCCTAAGCCCCAATATGAACTTATGGATACAAAAACATTCATCTCCCCGATACTAGAGCACATACTTTAGTAGGTTGGTGAAATTTTTCCAATATTGGGTTAGAGTCATGCTCCCCTGAGTTAGGTTTTGTAAATCTATCACCTTCTTGTTGAAAAAGAGTTGTGGTAACTATATCTTCCTAAAAGATTATAGGAAGAGTTCCTGAGTAATCTCAGTAGGCTAAATATTACTTTCGGTCTTTTCATTATCCCACCAATTAGTTGCTTCTCTTGAAAGCTAATATGTAGCCCATACAACCTTAGTCTAATCAGATAGGTTATGAAGTCCAAAATATTTCTCCATCTCAATGAGCCATGCCTCATCTCTTGCTTTGATGGTTTTACCATCAAACTTAGGTGGTGCTACTCTTTTGATACACTTTCCAATTTCTTCCTCAATTTGACCTCGAGGGCCTTCTCCTGGACCACCATCCCCCTGATTGACTTCTGCATTCCTGTGAACCTGGTCCTCTCATTCCATTCAAACCTCATGTTCTATGTGGTCCATATGAGCCTCTTTCTTGTTCAAAATCTCTAGAATTTATTCTAGCCTCTTGTTTGGTCCATTGTCTGACCCACTACCACTTATCTCTTTCCTGGTGGTCACCATAGTAGCTTACACCGGACCTGCATCACATTTCACATCTATCGTAACCTAACACTAGGTTCTATGAGTAAATGTTCTTAGTATACATAACATTACATACACGCATATATCCCTCATTCATTGAAGACATACACATTCATGCACAACAAACATATTTTGGAATTCTTCATTTGAACACACCAAAAATAACATCTTTCTTTATTTATATTAGGTTGGATCAATAGACCCTTATTTACAAAAAATTCTTGTTACATTAATTGTTTTTTCATTCTTAGAGAGATGACACTCCTTGGGGTCCTCGTCATAATTTACATCTATTTTCTCAGAAGAGGAGGGTTGAGTACACCAGCTCTCCTTTTCCTCAGTTAATAAGGGTGTGTTTGGTCCACACCCTATAGGCCAATCTTTGATTGTGGAAAGCTTCTTAATATTAGGTGTTTTCTTTGATTCCTTAATCTTCTTGCCTCTCTCTAGCTTAAGTTGAGTAAGGGCTTCAGCTAGAGTCTCATCGTCAAGAATTTTGGGTTGAACCTTAGTCTTGGTGTTTTCTTCTAATACGAATTTATTGTTTGAGGTCCTAATGGTCTTCCCTTTCTTTCATCCTAACTTAGACCTTCTCATACCTACATTCAATCTAGGTCAATCAATCCTTGGGACAACTCAATTTGGTCAAGGGTCAACTATCCCCTAGTCATAGCTATTGTGGACTCCAAAAAGGCCTAGGTTGAGCCCTAAGCTCTGATACCAAATGTAATAACCCATTCTAATTATTACTTGATTTTCATTATTGTAAATGACATTATGAATATTTAATTTTAAAAAGACATAGCTAAGCAACTATTTTCAATCATAGCAACACATGTCTAATTAAAATGAGTCAAATATATATTCAATTTCAATGTCAATTACAATATCCAAGTTGACTTGGCTCATAGGGCCACAAAGTCAATACAATATACAAATTTTACATCAAGGTTACATCATAGACCATGATAGTCATAAAAATATCCAAGGTTTCCTCTTGAATCTCACCTCCATTGGTGGACGAGAACATGGTTGAAGCACTTTACCACCCAACCACGAAGCTTACACTTCCCCAGAATTCTTCCAACTTGAAGAATATCCGACCCTGCACAGAAGTTTTAGCAAGAGAACAATCTACAAGGTGGAATCTGGTGTGTGCCCAAACATCAACATCCATCTCTATCTATGATTTAGAAAAATGCAATATCTATGCTAGGAATGGTAGAGAGTGTTATCACCAAGTCCATACATATATAATCGGCTAATTGATTTTCCAAGCATAAATATTATGTTGCAACAACAAATAATAGGTTTTGAATAAAGCAAAAACCTATACTCTTTGAATTCCATTTTAGAACCCATCCCAGAAGGTAACTTTCAACAACACGGTTATCTCTTAACATCTATATACCCTCTAAAAGCATCTACATTGAGGTGCTCTAGTCTACTTAGGTGTTGTTTTTCTATTCAAACAAGAGAATAGTCTTTACTCACATAGCTTCAGAAAAGTAATTTAGTCTACTTATTTCCTTGAATATAATTCGAAAAATGATTCAAATGGAACTGGTCAATATTTTATCCATTCATTTCATACACATGTCACATGATTACATTCAACGTAATTCAGTATTCATTTAAAAAAGAATTAAATAAGTAACAAAAAGAAGGTATGTCACAAGTATGTGTATGTATGTGGAGGAATTTCTATGTGCATACATAGATATGTGCCAACTTAAGTTATTAATTTGTGCATACATTCTGAAATAAAACCATTATATCAGATTTTCTTCCATTCAATATAATGTTACAAATTGACATATTGTTTGTCAACAATACAAGAAGTAAATTTTCCTTTCAAGAAATGAGAATAGATCTATTTGAGAAACTCTTACATACTGATGTGTTGTTTGTAGCAAAATAATGTTGTTTATAGCAAAACAAATGTTTATAGAAAAATGATGTTGTTTGTAGCAAAACAAATGTTGTTTATAGCAAAACGATGCTATTTGTAGAAAAACAAATGTTGTTTATAGCAAAATGATGTTGTTTGTAGCAAAACAATGTTGTTTATAGCAAAACAATGTTGTAGCAAAATAATTATTGTTTATAGCAAAAGATGTTGTTTGTAGCAAAGAAATGTTGTTTATAGAAAAAAATGTTGTTTATAGAAAAATGATGTAGCAAAAAAAATTGGTTTATAGAAAAACGATGTTGTTTGTAACAAAAAAATGCTATTTATAGCAAAACAAATGCTATTTATAGCAAAACAAATGCTATTTATAGCAAAACAAATGTCGTTTATAGCAAAACAAATGTTGTTTATAACAAAACAATTGTCGTTTATAATGAAACAATGTTGTTTGCAGAAGTTTGTAGTTTTAGTTTCAAGTTAACCCATGCTTCGTTTATTTGAGTCTCATCTAGGGACCCTTAGTTATTCAATACAATCATGGTCAAAGATTTGAAATGACATAACTTTCATTCTCATGTTTTTATTCAAATCTCTATCATTCTGAGAACAGATGTATATAAGTAAACATATAAATAAAATAACCAAATGATATTGATATTGATTCTTACAAGGTAATAAAACTCGAATGACATACTGGCCATTTTAACAATAGTAATATTTTACACATAAACTGGGATCAATCTTATCATGGCTCAGGTTTCAAGAACCCTCATTCACCGATTTAAATCAATTATGTCATTGTCATTCTATGGAACGACCAATAGTCAGTTGACTATTGCTTTGTATTTAACAGTCTGAGACCGAATCCATGCATGTTGATCCTCGGCTTGGTTGTATTCGTCCAAGGGACGATATGGGTATCGTTCGTAGAGAATGATAGTTTACATACTAATCATGCAAGCATATAGATAGAATGATACATCATTCTTCCATCATCCTCTATAGATGAAGTGACATGAAACAATGATAACACTATGACATAATAAAGCAAGGAAAAATAATACCATTTTACAATAATGAAGCAACATAAGCCCCATCATCACTTACTGTGAAGCGGCAACAAAATTATAGCAATGATACCCTTCGATCCAAGATCGAAGGAAATGGATCTCACACCTATATGGTGTGACTAACCGAAGGGATTCATTCATTTAGAGTATGGTATAGCATAAGATTTCAGTGGAGGATTTAGCTTCCTACCCTTAGAGGGGGCGATAATGATTCAAAAATTATTTCATTCCTATTCATTGGCTATCGGTTTCACTGATTAGCCATGTGAAAGGCTAAGCATAACAAATGCAAGAGATAAAATAACAATGAAAATAACATAAAACTCACAGGGTATTAAGATATTCAACTTCCATGCCATTAGAGAAACATGGACAGAGTATGTACAAACAAAGAATGGCTAACATGGCCTTCAATAGAAGATGTAATAAATTTTAAATTGGAAGAATTGCATATCGAGACCATCAAATAGGATTACTACAATTTCAAAAGAATCATCGAAAATATCAAATCATACATTTCTTATGAATTAACTAACTTGAAATGCAAACATATTCAAAGTAATCCCATTGAATACCTCTATTTTTGTGGACTTTCTCTTAGCTTTTTCCTCAGGAAATCATCGAACCAGTCGTTCTCCTCCAATCTTGTCCAATGCTATGTTACCAAAATGGTAACTTTCAACTCTTTCCCATGTGCTCCACTAAAGAGTCATTTCAAGTCATAATTTCCATTAATTTTTAGTCACCCCATACATCAAATTTGAATATTTTCCTTAAATTTGATTACAGGCCACAACCTTATGATATTTTTCTCATGATTTTATTTGAGTTTTGTCAATATGATAGTGATAATTTTGATTCTTAAGGAATGTAAATATGTGTGCGTGTGTGTGTGTGTGTGTGTGTATATATATATATATATATATATATCTACGTACATATATATGCACACATTTGTATGTTCTTATATATATGTATGTATATATTGATATACGTATGTATATATATGTATTTGCATATATTATGTACATATATCAATATTTAAATAAGAATGAACTCTTATTTTATTTTGAACAATAATGTTTTGAATAAATGGGTTTCCTTATTCTTTAAATAAGTCTTTTCAAAATACATACATTCATTTATGTGCCAAGTCATGCTATTGTTTTCTTTTAAATTCTCAAAACACAAGATCAAGATAGACAATTAAATAAGAACTCACATTTATTTCATTCCACAAGTCTACCTTTTCAATCATCGAATCATTTCAAATCAGATTAACATAATCTCTTATATGAATTTCAAATGTAGTTAAATCATGCCATTTTGTGGTGTGTGCACCCAGATTCCATCAAGCTTACCTTTCGATATGGTTAAACAATCCTACTTCAATCGTGTTCTCATCCTTCAACCTGTCATCTTGCAATTGCACATGCTTGTACTCACATAGTTCATCAATAACATTCAATCATGATAAAATATAAGATATTTCAAAAGATCACATAGTCAATGTCAGTCAACTTCTTTCAGACTTTTCAAAAATATCAAAATTTTCATTCAACATATTGAATTTCCTCAAT
The DNA here is from genome assembly GCA_007258455.2 of Sequoia sempervirens. Classification (NCBI taxonomy): domain Eukaryota; kingdom Viridiplantae; phylum Streptophyta; class Pinopsida; order Cupressales; family Cupressaceae; genus Sequoia; species Sequoia sempervirens. The sequence continues at coordinate 39,286 of VDFB02061984.1, read as the reverse complement.
AATTCAATTTATCATATTATAATTTAAATGCAATAAAAATTGGGTTATGAAAAAAGGAAATTGGTATGGTATATAGATATTGTGTCTTTGATGTTTTTTCACATCATATGTTGTTATCCATGACAAAGGGGGAGATTGTTGTAAGTATGAGCAGTTGGTGTTGTCATTGATGTCAACAAGCATGTGTTGTCATTAATTTCTATTGGTGAATAATATTGTTGCAAGAGTATGAGTAGTTGTCAGTTGTGTTGTGTAAGTGTTGAAAAATGATGATTATGTGTCTATGGTTCTTGTTTTCCAAGTGATTTTGAGAAAATTTGATAAAAAGAGGAAACATTGTGTTGCAATGGTGTTCCTAGTAACAAAGTTGTGTTCTAGTCTTGCTCCACATTTCTTCTAGGTTGACGATATTCCTATGTGATTTGGATATGTTGGAGAGAGGTGTTCAAAGGTTTTATATTCAAGAGTTGGTATGTTGGATTGTGGTACAAAAGAATTTTTGTTCACTAGTGTGTGACTGGGTATTACAGAGGTGTTTGGGAGAAATGTTTTTTCTTCGTAGTTATGCTTCAGGTCTTGTGATTCTAAAGATGTGTTGATGGTGTTGGTAGTTTACCTCAGTCAAGAGAATTTGAGGCTTGGTGCTTCAAAAGATAATTTTTCAAGTAACAATATATGGCAAAGTTGTTTGAGTGTACTCATCTATACATTCTTTAGGTGGAAGTTGTTGTGAAGGAGTTTGTTCAATTTTAGGGTGTTTTCTAGATCGTGTTCAAGCATGGAGTGTGGTTTTCAAGTTGTCCTTGGGTTTGAGGAAGTGTGTACATCAAACTTTAATGGTGATTGCATGGGTAACGACCGACCTAGTGTTTACACTACATGCAAAGGATAAATATTGTTTGTGGTAGTGTGTGGTTGATTGGTGTTATTGATTTGGATCCCAATTAAGTTTATATGTGGTTTTCATTCACTTCTATCTGCCATGGAAGTGTTTTGGTGTTGACCTAATTTGAATTTTCACATTTGAGGTGCATACCCGACCTTCCAAAGGGTTTCAAGGTTGAGGATGATATAAGTATGAGCTAATTTATTGAAGGGGGATAAGATAGATGAAAGATAGATGTGTGAGATGTAAGATTATGTGAAGTGTAGTGTTTTAGAGTGTGAAATTAAGTAGAACAGTGCAATATTTCAAGTGTTATTTTATCGGATGTAGTGAGCTAAAGGTGGCTACAATTCTTTAATCAAACTGTGAAGGTGTAGAAGTCATTGTGGTGGATTCTTTGTTGCATCGAGATTCTTTTATCTGTGGAACATTCCTTCTCTATCTTATTTTCTATTCTAGCAGTGACCCTTTCTTCTTTGGGAAGTGAGCCCCTTCGAAGTGAGCCCTATATTCAATGTTGATATTACTTATATTGTGAGATAATCCTCACTGTGGTTTTCCCTTCTTTGGTTTTCCATGTAAATCTAGTGTTCTCTTGTGTTCGGCATTAGTTGATTAAGTTTTTTTAATTTTCTTTTCATGCTAATTCATCATAACAGATTTAAGGATTAAATGAATGAATGTGGATCTTAATGTTAATGAGGGTTTTGAATCTTTAAGTTACAACTAATTCACCCCCCCCCCTTAGTTGTCTTGTGCATTTTGATATATTGGTTCCATCATCTACAAGAAGTAAATATTCATTAATATGTGAAAAAGGATAAGTACGTAGTGAGGTAGAAGCAAATAATGGTGTACATATATATGAGTGAAGTGCTCATGAAATTGGAGATATTTCTAAAATAGGACATCTTGAGTGATAATCTCACATAAGTTATAAGCCTTCACATCCTCACAATAGCCAACAAAAATTAAAGGTTAAAAATTCTTCTTCATATCCTTATGCTAACCATATAATATAAATTCCCAAGCCTTACTACCAAATACTTGTAAAGGAGATACACCAAGCTTGACATGGGACCAAGCTTCCTTGGGAGTCATATGCCACACTACCTTGTGGGGTGTATCATTTCAAATCTAGTTAAAAATTAATTATTCATCCCAACAAGTGGATGCCATAGACTTGGAATGAATCATGCAATTTTCCATCTCTTGTAAATTATTGTCCTTCCTCACAACCACACCATTTTGTAAAGGAGTGTAAGGAACTATGTGTTTATGCTGAGTACAATTCTCACTAAAAATATTGAAATTTTTAGTTCACAAATATTGGAATTATCAACAAACACATTAAAGGACATAATAGTGATAAAATATCAATCTTCTACTTGATAAAGTACACCCATGTGTGTCATGAGAAGTCATCAATAAAGGTGAGCACATACTTTTCCCCTAAATATGATGAAGCTAGAAATTATATAAGATAACTATGAATAAACTTTATGGGTTCCTTATTATGATAAGTCTTATCATCGATAAATGGTTCTTGATGATTTTTTCTAAGTACACAACCTTGAAAAATTCCCTAAATATATAAGATCTTGATAAGACCAATCACCTTATATTGTGTTCTTAATTTCTAAAGATGTCTATAATTTAAATGACCATAACCACTAGTTATAAGATTACAAAGGTATATTTTTACCCAATGAACTATGGTAACTAAATATAGGTCATAAGACAATAGAGAGACCCTTACCTAGCACTACCCCTCTATCAAATTAGATGGAGAGAAATGGGAGCATAGAAACATCAAAAATAAAGAATCATAATTTGTCCAATCATTTAATGACTAAAACTAGGATTTGGTTGCTCATGCTGGAAACCATTTGAAACATTATAAGTAGCATGATTTGATAATAAAATTCTAGTTTATCCATAAAGGGAGCTTATAATTCTACCCAAGTAAGCATCCTTTTGAATTTGCACCACCACCTATAGTATGGGATGAACTTTATGTATAATATGTTGCAAGTATGTTGTTGGTGTTGTCATTGATGTCAATAGTATGGAGATAGTTGGTGTTTTCAAGTGTTGGTGCTAGTATTGATGTGTTGTGGTTTGATAAGAAGGTGTTGTGGTGTTTTCATCAATGTTTTCATTGATTTATTGTATGGTTTTGATGGATAAGTGTTGCAATTGCAGTAAATTCATTTGGTTTCCAAGTGCTAAATTGAGAAAATGTAAATAAATGAGTGTCCAGTGTGACAGAGGTGTGTCCAATGTTGTTCTCCGCATTTATTCATGGTTGAAGATATGCTTATGTGGTTTAGATGTGACGATTAGAGGTGTTCAAAGGTTTTATATCTAGAGTCAAGTTTTGGATTGTCCGGTAGTAGAAGTTGTGTTTGACAGAGTGTCTATCTGTGTAGAAGGTTGTCTTGGAGAAATGATATTGATCCACATTTCTTTGCAGTGAAGCTTCTTATCTTGCAGATTTGGGAACATGCTTATATTATTTGTATTTATCTTTCCTTGTATTTTATGGTGTTGGCAATGTATCTAGTTGCACAAAATGAAAGTATTCTTCAACTTCAAGTGGTTGCAGTAGTGTTGCAAAATATTCTAATGATGTTGGAATATTCTGGGACGTTGTGTGGATACTTTGAAGTGTTGTTGTGTGGTCCACATGTTATTTTCGAACTTGGAGAATCATGTATGTGGTTGCTTGTAGTGTTAGTTCAGGTTTGGCCAACTTAGTGTGATAGCGTTGTCAGAGGTACCTCATGGATTTTGGATGTGTTGAGTAGTGTGGTGATGTATATTTGGGTCCTAGTTAACCCTTATCATTGTTTGTCTTCACTTATTTCCACCGCAAAGGTGTTTGGTACCGACCTATTTTGGTGTTGCATGTTTGAGGTACATACATTTCATTAAGGTTGACCTAATTGAGATTGTTTAGGTCATGAATGGTATAAATGTAAGGTGATTTGATGAGGATGTTGTAAGGTGTGTGGTAAGTATGAGATGTGAATATGGTCAGGTGTGGTCATCTACTCATGCGAGCTTTAATTCCTATGAATCCAAATGCAGTGAGCAGAATGTGTCTACATTTTCAGTGTGCTTGAAGTTGTTTGAGGCAGTGAGCCAAAGGTTGTGGATGACATAGAGTTGCAATGGTGGACTTTCCTATTGCTCTGAGATAGTTAATCTCTCTATAACAGTTTCTTCTATTCTTCTTTCTTCTTGGCAATGAACCACCTGATACTGAGCCTTTCTTCTTTTTATAGGTAGTGAGTTGTATTTGGTGTTGTTATTCATATATATGTGAGCTAATCCTCACCGTAGTTTTTCCTTGCTTAAGTTTTTCCACGTAAATTTGGTGTTCTCTTGTATATGATTGTGTTTGCATTGTTGTTTCATATGTTTACATTCTGCTAATGCTTAATGATGGTTTAAAGTTTGATAAGGGTTTGAAAGTTAATGAGGGATTGAATTTTTTAATGTACAATTGATTCACCCCCCTCTTAGTTGTCTTGTGCATCTAAAAATTGGTATCAGAGTTCTGTTTCCTTAGAGAAACACTAACTAATTGAGGTAGATCTAGATGGCACATAGGAAGTGTGTTAAAGATCTTATGTTTTATGGAATGAATTATGCTTATTGGACATCCAAGATGGATTCCTTTTTGGTCTCTCTTAGATTTGGGGTCTGGCAGTCAGCTGAAAAGGGATATACTATTCTTGTTGCTAGTCTGACAAGTGATGATGAAATCAAGGAATATGAGAATAATGTAAAAGCAAAAAATGCTATATTGAGTTGACTTTCTGATTCAAAACATGGAAAGGTGATAAGTCTGAAAACTACAAAAGAGATCTAGACAAAGTTGGAGAGTATTTATGATGGAGATGATAAAGTCAAGAAAGAAAAGATGCAAAACTACAAGGCCAAATTTGAAACCCTAAGGATGTCTAAAGATGAAGATATTACTACCTACATACTCAGAGTGGATGAAGTTGTCAATGTCATCAATGGTCTTGGTGGTAAGCTAGAAGAAAGTGAAGTTGTGAAAAATGTATTAAGAACTCTACTTAAAGCTTATAGTTCTAAATTTTTTTCTATTGAGGAAGCTCAGAATTTGGAAAATTATTCTAGAGATCATATGTTTGGTGCTTTAATTTCTTATGGATTGAGAGAGTTTGGTCAAGATGATATAAAGAAATAAACTAATTTTAAAGTTTGCAAGATAGAGAAGGTTGATGAATCAGATCTTGATGATCTTGATGAGGTGGAAACAAGTTTTGTAAGGAGATTGAAAAAAGGAACTAGAAAATACAAAAGTGAGTTACCCTTTAAGTGTTTTAATTGTAGAAATATAGGTCATTATGCTTCTAAATGTCCAATCAAAGTTACAAATGACAAACATAAGCATCATAAAGGAAAATTTATCAAGAAGAGTTACTATGTTGAAAGAGAAAATGGTATATTTGATGATAAGGAATTAGACTATCCTGATGATGGCAGTGATGAATGCTTATTCATGGATCTAAATGTTGGAACTAATTCTACTAATTCTAAAATATGTGTGAAGCAAAGTGCTTTGATAATAGGTCACAACATTGAAGGAACTATGGTGATTGTTTTTCATGCTAGAGAAGAGAGGAATTACTGGATAACTGATAGTGGACACTCAAATCATATGGCAAGTGATAAGATTAAGTTCATTAAACTTCAAAATTATGATGGTGATCTTGTTAAGTTTGGTGATGATACATCTACTAAGATCGAAATGGTTCAATTAGTTTTAATGGAAAGAATAATACAAATGATGTTTTTTATGTCAAGGGTCTCTAGCATAATCTTCTTAGTGTAGGACAAATGTGTAACAAAGTATACAATTTGGTGTTTCAAGATGATGGTTGTGAAATCAAAAAAGGAAGGTCTAGAACTTTGGTTGTTGTAGGGACAAGGACAAAAGGTAATGTTTATCAGCTCAAAGGTAGTGGTGTTAAATGCTTTATGTCTCAAATCAATGAAAGTTAGATATGGCATAGAAGAATGGGTCACATCAATTTTGACAACCTAGCAAAGATCAATTCTACTGATACTATGAGAGATCTGCCAAAGATTACAAAGCATATCAATACAATCTACAAAGAATGACAGTTTGAAAAGAAAACAAAGAAGAGATTCAAGACTAAGAATATTCTAGTGCAGGTCCTTTGGAGTTGGTGCATACAAACCTATGTGGACCTACTAGAATAAGAAGCTATCACGGTGACAGGTATTTTATGTTGTTGGTTGATTATTATCCTAGAATGACTTGGGTGGCATTTCTCAAAGAAAAATCAAAAGCTCTAGATAAGTTTAAATCATTTAAGTATATGGTTGAGAATGAAATGGATGTGAAAATTAAGTGCTTAAAGTTTGACAGAGGTGGTGAGTTCACCTCCAATGAGTTCAACATTTTTTGTGAAGATCATAGAATTAGGAGGCATTTGTCAGATCCTAAGACTCCTTAGTAGAATGGAGTTATGGAGAGGAAGAATAGAATAGTTCAAGATGCTACTAGAACTATGATGAAGGAAGCAAGTCTACTAGATGTCTATTGAAGAGAAGTTATTCATACTAATGTCTACATTCTTAAGAAAGGTCAAGCAAGAGTGAACAGTTCAAAGACTCCCTATGAGTTATGGTATGGAAAACCTCCTATTATGAAATATTTTAGAGTGTTTGGACGCAAATGCTATATTAGAAGAGATGAAAACTTAGGAAATTTTGATGCAAGATCTAATGAAGGAATCATCCTTGGATAATCTACAAGAAGAAAAGCACATCAGTGCTATAATAAAAGGTTGATGAATATTGTTGAAAGTGCAAGTGTCAAAGTGGATGAAGAATCACATAAGAGTTTTGTATTGATAGAAGGATATGAATCTGATGAATCCCCTAGCAATGAAGAAGAAAAAGAAGATAAAGAAAAAGATGTGATAGTTGAAGAGAAAGAAGCTCGTAAAAAGATCCCTAAGACTCCTAAGTATGTGAAAAATAATCATTCTAAAGATCATATTATTAGAGATAAGATAAAAGGTGTGTTGACAAGAAAGAAAGTTGCTATGATAGAGGAATGAATAAACTTTTTTTTACTTTCAGAGGTGGAACCTAAAACAGTGACTGAGGCATGCAAATATGAGAATTGGATCAAAGCTATGAAAGAAGAGTTGGAATAGATTGAGAAGAATCAGACTTGGGATCTGGTCCCAAGACCTAGAAACAAGAATGTGATAGGAACTAAATGGGTTTTCAAGAACAAGTTGAATGAGGATGGAGAATTTGTCAAAAATAAGGCTAGACTTGTGTGTAAGGGCTACTCGCAAGTGGAAGGAATAGATTTTGAAGATACTTTTTCTCTGGTGGCAAGGATGGAAGCCATTATAATTTTTTTGGATTTTGTAGCACATAAAGACTTCAAGGTATATCAAATGGATGTGAAGTCATCATTATTGAATGGTGAGCTAGAAGAAGAGGTTTACATTGAACAATTAGAAGGTTTTTAGTTATTAGATGATGTTGATATGGCCTGCAAGTTGAAGAAGGCATTTTATGGACTCAAATAGGCTCTTAGAGCTTGGTATGCAAGGTTGGATAAGTAATTCTTGCAACAAGGATTTAGAAAAGGTGTTGTAGATAACAACCTTTATGTAAGGCCCTTCTTTTTTGTTCAATAGTTGCAATAGTCTTTGTTGATGGTCATATTTGGATTGGTCATGTCCCTAAGCTCTTATGTGTATTATATGTAGGAAAAGACATGTGGTTAAATACTGGTTCTCTTTAAAGAATTATTTGGGATGTGCATATTGTTGAGGATCGAAATTACAAATTATATTCTATTTATTTTAGGAAGATTAGATCTATCGTTTCATGTCTAAGCTCATATGCTAATAAGGAAATTAACTAAATAAGATAATAATTTGCATGGTATTGCTCTACACCTTTAGATTTTAGATGTTGATTTTAAACTTGACTAAGGGATGGGAGGAAAGTGGTTTCATCTGATGTTAGGTTCAACCCCCTTCTTTAATTGATAATAGAATCATAGGAGATTAGAGGATTATGTCCATAGTTGGGCTTGGAGTTCTTCAAATATTATTGTGGCATTACTTAGTACCACTTGTGTGGTTTTCTTCACACCCTAATTATATTTATTATTAGTGAGGGTTATACCTTGATCCCTCGTATATATGTTCATTATGTAATTATGTTATCTTTATGGATGAGTAATAGATTTATACTTGTGACAATCTCATATTATTGAGGTGTTGTTGGAGGAACCTAATATCTTACCTATTTCTTTTTATAAGTGGGACTTGTTTGTTAGATGAATATTATTAGAGGATATTTAATTGTATCTCTTATTGTTGTAAAATTTATTAAGGAAGCATTGTAAAATACTTGACTTATTTTATGATGTGATTGAGAGAGTGGTAAGGTATACCATCGACCCAAGTTCTATTCAGTCAACTTACAATTGGGTTTTGAAATGATTATTTTCCAAATGATTATAAATTCTACTCTCCACTCGTAGTTGTAACCAATAGATATCTTTCATATATTCACATATTTAATCTCTACTTCCCAATAACTTTACAAGAATTATTATTATTTTGTAAACTATTACTAGCTTTACACTACTTGATAACACTCCTAAATCGATGGCTTCAACCATCTGTTGCCTCGTGATTTCTAATTTATATTGTTAGATGATATAATCATAACTATACCTTCCAACACATCTTAATAGTTAATAATAGAGTATCTAACACTGCATTTAAGAGATTATTATTATTTTGAAGGGAAAAAAAGTGGGGGTAATATGGTATGTATGAAGAAATTGTTATTAAATGAAAGGTGAGGAAAATTGAATGAAAATATTATTAATTATTTTTGTTAGCATTTGGAGCCATAACTATATAAGTTGAAAAACAAATAAAGATGATATCAATGTCAATAAAATTATTATCGATAATAATTTTGGCACATGAGTTAAGAAAATGTTAATAATATGAAATGATAAAATAACATTAATGTTAATATTATTTGGTAATATTAACATTAAGGAGAAAAAAAAAGTTGTTAATATCAAAAGATATCACTATATTAAGGTTAAATAAGTGACATTATAAATGATAAAAGAAATTTCAATGTTAAAAAAACAATAAATAAATAAATTTAATTTAATTTAATCAAAGCGAAAGTTTTGCAGGCATGATAATTTTACCACCTCCTCTATTCCTTGCCTAATGCTTAGGTGGCAACCAATTCAAATGTGCGTCTATCCATTGTTATTTACAGTGGAACTAAGTTGGTTGATCTCGTTAATTCACTCCATATTAATTGACTTCATGGTGGATGTTTGGAGAAAAGTAAGCTAAACCATTAAATATTTTTCCAAATGATTGATAAATTGAAATAATTTTCTACACAAAATCAACTAATTAAGTAGGTTCCTATTGATTACATTCCCTCACCTATTATGTGTTTTGATCTTATTCTCATAGTAAGTAAGAACTGCTGCTACAATGGGAAAAAGGCCAATGGTTAAATGATAATCATTAAGATAGATCATATCTCATAAAAGTAGGTGGAGTAAGTTAAAGTAGTCTATATGAAGATTGTTGCACACACTGCCAAAGGATTTTTCAAGTAATTCCTCCTGCATTCATTGCATTCTAGCTACCATACTTCTTTGAGCTATTTTGCTAAATAGTTCACTAGTCTTTTCTATGACCACATTTTGCACACATGTCAAACAGGGCAGTTGCAATGATAACATCTGTCAAAAATCTATCATACACACTTCGATGGATGTCTATTCCCTCTTTCAAAAAAAAACAAAAAACAAAGGTGGGAGGAGGAGTTTAGTGTCGAGGCTATGCTTATGCATTCTGCTTAAACATGCCTACGTAGAGATGGAAGTTAAATTTCTACTCAATGTTTTGATCATCTACCCTACAAATTTTTCCCCTTGGTCTTCAACAACATGGAATAATCTTGAGGTAAGTTGCTTTCCATGGCCTTACTGTGTTTTATGTTGAGGATTTGTCCGTGGATGGGTCATTTGATTATATTTTATTTTATTTTATGTTCTTTGAATTTGAGCTCCCATTTAGGTAGAGGCGATAGAGGGTACAGAGTTGACCTTACACATGCTAATTGTGTTCGCTTGAAAGCTTCTGAAGCCTTTTCAACAAATCCATTTTCCATATCTAATGCGACACCATTATCAAAATCCCCTTGAGATTTATAGTTTTTTTGAGGAATTCTTGTCAAGTAAATCACATGCTTTGTCTATGCTTCAACATTTTTCATTCAAGTCTTCTATTAATTGTTAATCATTGTGCCTTGTCGTAATGTTAAAACTTAACTGTGCACATTACGTTGATCTTGATAGTAATTTTGAGTAAAGGATGTTGTAATGTTAAAACCTAAATGTGCACATTATGTTGATATTGACAGTAATTTTCATTTTAATAAACATACTCTAAAACCATCAAGCAAATCATCGACTTGTATTTCCCATACATCCCTTTTCAAGTTTATTCGAAAATACTTCATATGTGCCATGATTTTTTTTGGTTTCAAGAAAAAAAAATTACTTATAAAATTTGTTTCCACCTGTTGTTCTATATATATATAGGTATATATCTTTTCTTATTGGTCAAGGTAGAAATAGAAGCATAATTTCTTCACATGCTTCCATTCATAGAATACTCCATTACTTTTGTTACTAAATATGCACCTTAGAGGATGATGGAATACGCAGGTCCCAAGTTCTCTCTTGGTTGAAACTTATAGTAATGTTTTTGTGCCTCTTTGGAAATGGTAAGTATGAAACCTTGCTTAGGCATCCTTTCATGACATGTCTTTTTATTGTTTGAGAAGTTGTATAAGCCAAAGATGTTGATCTGTTGTAAATGGAGTTGTTGTTTTTCATTGCATAAGACTACCAAAATATGATTTTCGAACAGTTCTCTGTAGTTGGGATGAATGAGATGAATCTGACCAAAATCAAATAAAACTAAGTTTTAGATTGATACCTCAGTGTTTTTGTTTCTTTCTTTTGTTATTTGGTAGTCAAACTGTAATGATGTTCATTTTAATGACCTCTTGTCAAGTAATGTTGGTATACTTTTCCTGCTGAAGGAGTTAATGTAATTAATATATCTTTAGAAGATATTGCATTTGATACAATTACACCTGGTAAATCACTCAATTTATACTTGCAAATCTAACAGTAGTCTTATGGTGTTTAATTTTAGACATCTAGATTTCAATCTTAATAAGAACTTAAAGATGCTAAACTTAGATTGTTCACAATATCATGAGAGGGTGTTAATATTTCAACTCACATACTTGTTAGTCTCCCCAATATTAATTTAAATCAAAAATAAATACTAGATGATTTATGGGTTGAATGTGCGTGTTATTTGATCCATAGTATGATTTGTTGAATGATTACAAATTATTATTTATGTTTTCATTCGTTATAAAATGGTGAAATAAAATAATTGTGTTCCATAAGTTGTTAGTTTATTGATGTGTTTAGTCAAATAGATCACATAAAGATGAGTTCATAATTCTTCATGCTTGTCTATTAAAATATTTTTAGCATAAATTATCGGATAAAAATATGCTTGTAATTATGCTTTGATGAGTGGTTAATCTTGTTCTAGAAGTTCTTTTATTTTTTTCTATTTGGGTATGTAGATAGGGAAATAATCAATCAAATTTAATGTAATGAAAACAATAATCTAATTAAATCCTATCAAGCACAATAGAGTACGAAATAACAAGGAAATCACAACACGAAGCACAAATGCAAACCAATCTCCATGCTAGCTCGAATTATCTTCATTGCTCTTCTCCACCTGCACAAGGATGCAAGATTTCGAAGGGTTGACAATAGAGGAGGAATGTTGATTGCTCACTATTGCAACGTAACAACTTGATATGATGACGAATGGAGAATGATAGAAATGGATGAAAGATGGAGGAATGATTTTGACAGAATGAGGATGTCTGAAGAAGATCCCCCCCAAATGGCTTGTGAAAGGTTTGATTTATAGAATTTTGATTTGAACAGAGATAAGATTTGACAAGATTCGATAAGGATTTGATTTTTGACAAAAGAGGAAATATGACAAGATGAGATAAGATTTCAAAAAGATAGAAAGATTTTGATTCTCTTTTAAAGGAAATAAATCCCGAAAAAGATGAGAAGGATAATTGATGAATTATCTAATTAAATAAATTAATTAGATGCACACGAGTTCAGTTTTGGAAAGAAAGCGAGAAGATCTTTTTAGGATTTTATTAATTAAATAAATATTTGATTTATTTAATTAATGTTGAATTTATGATTTCATTAATTAAATAATATAAATTATTTAATTAACATTAAGAGGAATTGATAGATTATGAATTAATTAATTAAATAATATAAATTATTTAATTAACATTAGAGAAATGGATGGATTATGAATTAATTAATTAAATAATATAAATTATTTAATTAACATTAGAGAAATGGATGGATTATGAATTAATTAATTAAATAATATAAATTATTTAACATTAGAGAAATAGATGGATTATGAATATGAATTTAATTAAATAAATAAAATTTATTTAATTAAATAGATGATGACATGGGCACCTAGGGCAAAGCATGCTACAAGATGCCTAAATGATGTAATGCCGAGACAGGTGTTGTAAGAGGACAATTTTTTGATGTCTACATTTTGAGATGATGTTCGAGATGATGAGATTTTGTGTCGAGTAACATCATTTCAAAGAAGTTAAGGTATGGATAAAGGAAAATGGATAATGATATAAAGATAGGATGGTGATGGAATGATGATGCCCCCTCGAGAGGATAGGCGGGTTGAACAAACACAGGTAGGCTCTCAAAATGAAATGATAAGGATAGACAAGATGATGCAAGATAGAAAGTGGATGAAGAAGATGAATGATACGTTATGCTACAATGAAGGTGAGCAACCATGATGTTTGATATAGCACTAGATGTTATCCACCAAGATATAAGAACCAAGGTGACGATGTGTCTCATGCCCCAACGTAATACAAACTTGTCTAGACATATGAGGAAGTAGACTTAGAGCATTAAAGTCCTAATGCACAAAAGGTATGATGTGACCTTAGATGCAAAGGATAGTGCAAAAAAAGCTACTCCAACATACACAAGGTATGAATATTAGCTAGAATGATACAAATTTGATACAAATGTAAGATCAAATGATAACACACACAAGCAAGCAAGCAAGCAAGCATGCACAAATGATACAAAAACAAACAAGGTATTGCCCCTGTCAAGCTATAAACCGTTGATTGATTGATTGATTTATTGATGATGTTGATAGTGTTGTCATTGTGGGGACTGACATATCCCTAGAGAAACACAAGGATGACCGATGGTTGATTGATTGATTGGTTGATTTGGTTTACGACAAGATTAGGACCAAGACCAAAGGATGTGATTAGATGATTTGACAAGATTGATCGACTTGATTGGTATGTATTAAGGATTGAATTGTATTTGGATTATTGCTTGGATTGATTCGATTGAGTTGATTGGATGCAATAGTTTTGATGAAGATGATTAATTTGGTTGAATGGTTGGATGATTGGATTGAGGTGAGGGATTGAATTGATGAAGAAATGAATTGATTTGATGATAATGATTAGATTGATTAGAAGAAGTGATGTGGTTTGATTTTATTGCTTGGATTTTTGTTGGATATTTGATTTTTTTGGTATTTTTGGGGATATTTTGATTTTTTTGGAATTTTGACATGTTTTGATTTTTTTGGACTTTGGAAATGTTTTGATTTTTTTTTTGTTTGGGACTTTTGAAATGTTTGGATTTTTGGATTTTGAAATGTTTAGATTTTTTTGATTTTGAAATGTTTGGATTTTTTTTTGGATTTTTGAAATGTTTGGATTTTTTTTTTGGATTTTTGAAAATATTTGGAGGTGTCAAAGGATGAAAATTTGAGTAGCCTTTGTGCTAGATACCAATGACAAGGGAAAACCAAGTCTAGGTGCAAGGGTGGGTGATGGGATAAGGGATAAAAGGCTCATGATAGACGAATGGATGGAAAGGATAGCTCATAGTGAATGGAATGGATGTATGTATCATAGGAGAGCAAGGATGTGATTTCCAAAGACCATGACGCATAGGAATAACATGCCCCATTCTAGGTACAATACTTAGGATATTTCATGACAAAGCTTATGACAATAGGATAATGATAGGCTTATTTAGAAAGATGAGGTATGTCAAGAGATACCCAAAACATGTTTCAACATTTTTTCCCCTATGTCTTCATCAAGATCAAAAGAAGGGTGGATGAATGGACTTAATGTGATAGGTATGTATGATGGTTGAAGATGGTAGGTAGGATGGAAATGACAAGACATGAAAATGATAGGTTGAATAGATAAGACATTGTGCCCCCAAGTGTAAGTGACATAGAAGATAAACCTACACATGACGCCTATTTGCTAGGTTTTCATCATGGTACTTATCCAGAGTGCCTATTTACCAAGTTTTCACCATTGGACGAAGGGATTTCTCTTTACTTTTTTTCTTTTTTTTTTATATTTTGAATTTTTTTTTACTTTTTTGACTTTTTTGACTTTTTTGACTTTTTGACTAGGAGAAGGGGAATATGGATAGGAGGGACTCAAGTGTCTAGTTCCATGAAAGGTGATAGTCCCACTAGATGGATGTCATTGCATGGACCATGTCAAATGTCATTATTCTCATAGATGTTGGTAAGGAATTGCATGAGTGCGAGATGGATTAGGCAGATGGCAGATTATGATGTGGATTATGTAAGAATGGATGGGGAATAGTGGATGATGATGTGGATTGAATAGGACTTGTGCAAAAGGATGGATGAAAGGTTTATGCAAAAGCATGGACCATAGGAAGGTGATTGGGAAGATATGTAGGATAGTAGTTGAAGGATGGGGAGATGGAGGTATGTGGAATTGTTGTGAAATGGAATGGAACCATGACCAATGGTTGCACACACTGTGATAAACGTTGAAGCTTTTGATGTGGATGGGGTGTAGGAAGCAATGAATATGTTTGCTTAGGAGGTGGAGGGTGTAGTGTTTTTGGTACCCACATAGACTTAGTATTTTTATGATTTTTATTTTGCTTGTGGGTTTTAGGAATTTGAGACTTTTGAATGGAATGAGAATGTGGGATGGAAGTGGATGGTTGGGATTTTTGTGATGTGAATTCCTCGTTTGACTTGATTTCTTTTTGCTTAGGTACCCAAACCATTTTGTTTTTAGACCTTTTTTTTGGAGGTATGGGATTATATAGCTTTTTATATGGATTTTGCTTTGAATTTTTGTATTGATGTCCTAAGGCACGAGAACCCTTAGAATTTTTTACTTTATAGGTAGAGGCATTGAAATTCTTGCTTTTGAATCCCATGGGTATGGTGGAATGGGTGGAAGCTTCATGTTTATACAATGTGTGCATTTGTTGGTCATGATTAAGAATGTTAGGGTATTTATGGATGGAGGGATAAGGGGATTGGATAATGGGGATATTAGGTGTTGGGAGAAGTGGAGGTAGATTAGATGGAGGGATATTAGGAGTTGGAAGCAATGGTGGTAGAGTGAATCGAGGGATATTAGGAGTTGGAAGTAATGGTGGAAGAGTGGATGGTGGAAGGTGTACGGTCACATGCTTTTGACATTTGTAGGATGATGGAGGAGGGATGGCAACATATGTTTTAGGGATACGATAGGCTTTATGATGAAAGGAGGTGGACTTGGGATGCATGGAGGAAGTACCAACATCTTTAGGTTGTTTTCCTTGGGGTGTATGTCCAAGGCCATAAGAGCGTGGAGGGACTTTGACATGGATGGGCTCCAAAAGACCTTGTTCATGAAGGTCTAGACCTTTACCTTGGTGGTTCATATTTTGGAGTGTGCAATGGATAATGGGACTAGGTGTAGGTGAAACACTAGACATGAGTTCCTTATTGGATGGAGAAAATGACACAAGGGAAGATAATGGTTTTTGTTGTTCTAAGGAGGAACATTCATGAATGGGATTGGAAAGACCAATAGGATATGATGGAGGAAGTGCAATGGGGTCGATAGTGGGCAACGAGGGCTCATTAGGATCTTTATTAGCATTGTGTTCACTTAGATCCAAGATATTTGTTTGATCTTCTATGCTGGCTTGGGGGGCATATGTCTCATCAAGGGAAGTGGATGTTTGTGCATCATGGAAGGGTGAGCTGGAAATCTCTTGACCATGGAATGCATAAAGTTGGCTAAGAGGATCATCATGGTCTTTTTATCATAAAAGGGGTCTTGTAAAAGATGGAAGATTGATCATGAATAGTATTAGGTATGTTATGAATAGAATCATTGGGAGGGTGTTGATCTTTATGTGGAAGAGGGGGTAATGTTTTCTCATGTTTAGGATTGTGCTCTTGACATACCTCATGACTTATTTGAATGGAGGTGGAAGGGGATTTCTCATGGAAAGACTTGTCATGTTCTTGATGGTCAACAACATAGGAGCATGATAGAGGGTGACTTGGATTTTTGAAGGGAGACTCTTGAATTCGCTCAAGGGGTTGTGGATGGCATGGTTGGCTTGAAGGACTTGGCATGATGTTTGATGACTCTTTTGTATGTTCAAGAATATGAGTTGGATGACATGGCGATGTTTGATTCCTTGCTAGTAGCTTTTGGGTCACATCCTTTGTAGGTGTATGGGTGGAAGGTGTGGGCTTAGAGTTTTGGTTTTGATTGGATGATGGTAAGGGTGCATGAACTAGATTGGTGTTTCCCTTGTCGAAAGTGTCATTAAGACTTGAGGAAGTTTGGCCTTGTTGCAAGGTAGAACTTAAGTTCACATGTGTTTGTTGTGATGTGGTATTGACATATGAAGAAGTGGGTGGATTAGATTGGTATGAGGTGGAAGGAGAAGCCCCTTGAAGTCTGATTTTATGTTTTGGTTTTGTTTCATGATTTGAACTAGAGAAAGAGACTCCTTGAATTATGACTTCAGGCTTAGGTTTTGTCTCATGATTTGGCCTAGAGGGATAGCCCCCTTGGATTATGATTTTGGGCTTATGATTAGGATTTGGCTTGTTTATGATTATGAACATTTTGACAAGTGGTGACTAGGACTAGGTTGGTGATGGTGATGATGTGGAATGATTAGATTGGATGACTTGAATTGATTAGGATGAAAGTGTTGGAAGAACGTGTAGAGTGGCTTGTCTTTGTGTTTGGTGTCTAGCTTGATTTGGCAATATTTCAATGAATGATCACACATGTACACACATAAATCACTCACACAAGACACATAAGCAAGTTTGAATTTGAAATTATGAATGTGATTATTAAGCACACACTTGAAGAAGACAAATCAACAAGTCCTAGAACTAGTCAAGTGGGTATGGCCAATTAGGTCTCAAGCTAGTCTGCACAAGGTTGACTAAGGATGATTTGAAAGAAAAATCCTACCACACAGCTGGGAGAAATTGGTAACCCACCCTTCACCTTCACTTCCCAAAGTTATAAAGTTCTTTGGGGCTTAGCCAAGAGTGACAATATTTTAAATCTCAAACAAGCGTGTCTTTCGATTCACACTTCGATTGAGGTCATCCCCAGGGGTGATGAAATCCCCTAGCAAGCCTCCTAGAAAGGGTTTGACAAAAGCAAACCAAGTGAGGTGTTCATGATCACACACACACTTGATTCACACTCACAATTATTAATTGACCCTTAAAAAATTGCAATGTGTGCAAGAAAGCAATGAAGCACTCGTTCTTTTTAGATCCCAAATCAAATGTGTAGGAAGACAGTGGTTAATTTTAGACCCGATTTTCAATATGTGATTGAAGAAAATATTCGTTTTAAGAGCCCAAATCTAAATATGTTTGCAAACAATGATTGATTTTATGCCCCAAATTGAAATGTGTGACAAGCAATGATCAATGAGAAATGAAAGATTAGAATGTATGCACTTGATTATTTTCGCTTTCCAAGTTGACATTGTGATTGATCCCAACGCTTTTCCAGCGCCGTATGATTCACCGACAAGTCACCGAGACAAGAAGAAACACAGACGTGCAAGAAAAAATGTGATTAGATCCCAAAACATGCAATCTATTAAAAATCTAACTAAATTAAAAATTAGAATGTAAACTAAATTAGAAATTAAAATCTAATCTAAATTAGAAATTTAAAATCTAATTTAAAAACTAAAATTAGAAACTAAAAAGTCTAATTTAAAAACTAAAACTAAAAAAATCCAATTTTAAAAATTATAAACTAGAAATTAAAAATCTAATTTAAAAACTTAAAAGCTAAAAATCTAATTTTTAAAAATTAGAAACTAACTAGATTACATTCTATCAAAATTTACCAAATAAACTTTGCTCTATGAAAATTAACTTACCTTAACTTAAAATAAAGATTAATTACTAAGGGGGCACGTATAAAGAAAAGATCTTTTTTTTTTTTGTTATAAAATCCTAAAACTTAAAAGATACTATGAGAAATAAGAAAAAGCTCAGATTACTATTAGAATGAAACTATCGAATCTTTTCATGGAAGATAAGAAAAGCGATTGTGAAAGCCTTCCATGTGCGCAAAGAAAGAACTTTAAAAGAAAATCAAAGGCGCAATTTCATATTCATCATAGGCATGAGATTTCAACGCTGACAGAGGCAATGAAAAGTTGAATCTGAGACATAAAATGCTGGCAGATTTCAACACTGACAGAGGCAATAAAACATTGAATCGGAGACATAAAATGCTAGAAAATTTCATATTCATCAGAGGCATGCAGATTTCAACATTGACAGAGGCAATAAAACGTTGAATTAGAGACATAAAATGCTGGAAGATTTCAATGCTGACAAAAGCATAAAAGGACGCATAAAAACGTACAAGGAACTGCAAGAACTTTAGAAATCCTCAAGTGAATGTGTAAAGTCAAATTCCAGAACGTTTTCCAAATAGTTGTTTCTAAAGCATTGCTACAGATGCACTTGTTTGCTTGAAGAGTAAAGTATTCATCATATTTTTCTTGTTAACAAAATAGGGGCGTTGTTGTAGGTGTTGAATTCAAAATGCGGATATCCTGCACATGAACCTCAATGTTTCCAAAGAAATATAATCATGCATGCAAAGATGGTAGGGTATGCATATTAAAAAGCATTAGATTTTCCAACATCAAGTGTGATTTAACATACAAAGGTCAAATTAAATCTCTTGCATGTTTAAGATTCAAATCCACAGTGAGTGTCAAAATGTAGATAGGGAAATAATCAATCAGATTTAATGTAATGAAAACAATAATCTAATTAAATCCTATCAAGCACAATAGAGTACAAAATAACAAGGAAATCACAAAACGAAGCACAAATGCAAACCGATCTCCACGCCAACTC
Source organism: Sequoia sempervirens (assembly GCA_007258455.2). Taxonomy (NCBI): domain Eukaryota; kingdom Viridiplantae; phylum Streptophyta; class Pinopsida; order Cupressales; family Cupressaceae; genus Sequoia; species Sequoia sempervirens. Next base: position 19,873 of record VDFB02061984.1, on the reverse strand, counting down.
GAATTATCTCCATTGTTCTTCTCCACCTGCACAAGGATGCAAGATTTTGAAGGGTTGACAATAGAGGAGGAATGTTGATTGCTCACTATTGCAGTGTAACAACTTGATATGATGATGAATGGAGAATGATAGAAATGGATGAAAGATGGAGGAATGATTTTGACAGAATGAGGATGTCTGAAGAAGATCCCCCCCAAATGGCTTGTGAAAGGTTTGATTTATAGATTTTTGATTTAAACAGAGATAAGATTTGACAAGATTCGATAAGGATTTGATTTTTGACAAAAGAGGAAATATGACAAGATGAGATAAGATTTCAAAAAGATAGAAAGATTTTGATTCTCTTTTAAAGGAAATAAATCCCGAAAAAGATGAGAAGGATAATTGATGAATTATCTAATTAAATTAATTAATTAGATGCACACGAGTTCAGTTTTGGAAAGAAAGTGAGAAGATCTTTTTAGGATTTTATTAATTAAATAAATATTTGATTTATTTAATTAATGTTGAATTTATGATTTCATTAATTAAATAATATAAATTATTTAATTAACATTAAGAGGAATTGATAGATTATGAATTAATTAATTAAATAATATAAATTATTTAATTAACATTAGAGAAATGGATGGATTATGAATTAATTAATTAAATAATATAAATTATTTAATTAACATTAGAGAAATAGATGGATTATGAATATGAATTTAATTAAATAAATAAAATTTATTTAATTAAATAGATGATGACATGGGCACCTAGGGCAAAGCATGCTACAAGATGCCTAAATGATGTAATGTCGAGACAGGTGTTGTAAGAGGACAATTTTTTGATGTCTACAGGGTAAAAGTTATGGAAATTGGGTTTTCACTGCCAGTTGTTTTTGCTTAAGAACTTCTTAAACATTTTAACAAACCATTCATACTTATCTTGTTGTTTGCCTGCCCTATCTATGATTTAATATTTTGCATGTATGCCAATAGATTTTATATGTGCTTTCACAACCTTTTTTAGGTGTTTAAACATATTGCAATTTTAACCATGAAGAGCATAATGTTGTACTCAGGCATTATAGAGATTGTGTTGCACGGTTCTTAAACATAAAAAAAATTGTAATCAACTCCTATCTAGGGTGAATAAGCATTATTAAAGAATAATATTTATTAACCTAAATAGATTTGTATTTAATTAAAATTTGAAATTAGAATTATGGTTCCAGGGTGTTATTATGTTGTCAATTGTTGTTTTGGATGATTCAGAGTGTTGTGTTGTAGAAAAAACTGCTCACACATAATTGAGATTTATGCTAAATGATTTATGGGTTTTAATCTTTGGTCTTTCCCCTTTCCAAATCATATTAAAGTTTAAAATTTGGTTTAGTATTGTGAAAGTTATCACTATTTTAGTATCATCTATTTTGTGGTGATTAGCAAGCTGAAAGTTGTTATGATCAAATTTATTATCAAATTTTCTTTCTTAATTAGATAGGCTTCAACAATTAAGATAGTAGATGGTTATAGAATTATAGTGTTTGTGTGTGCTGGAGTATTGTTCATGTTTTCTACATAATCAATGTCCACCTACACTATTGTTCTCAAATTTGGTAGTTATTATCTCTTAATATGCATAACATGATTAGTCAATAAAATTTTCTTATATCAATAACTTTGCATGATGACATCCTATTTCTAGGGAATTTTAGACTTTGTTTGATAACTTAAACACTAAAGTTTTCATTAAGGAGCAAAGATAAATAATTACAACTCCAGTCAATTTATAGTTATATGTTTGTTTTATTGTCAGTTTTTTTGTGAGAGTTTATAATATGATGTCAATGCTTATGTATTGTCGTGAGTTATTAAAATTGGATTATATGATGTAATTGATTTTATTACCTTGTTCTATTTTATTAATGTAAAGGAATATGTATTAGGGGTATGCTTCAACCATTATAAATTGCTTTCGAATGTGTGGATTCTTTTGGCACCTTGTGCGCACTGGGTTAAGCTAAATTGAGTAAAATCATCTCCAATGGTTCATGATAGTTGTGTGTGTCGTTTGGGTCTAGCCATAATCTTTAACCTTGAACTCTTGTATTTCCATTGTTATAGTATGGACTAGTGACACTAGGGATATGTTAAATCCTATAATCTGAGTTCTATTGACTTAAGAGTCCTCCAATGAAAATTGTTTTATTATCAGTGCTATTGTGTTATGAGAATGAATGAGGTTGAGTCACCTTTTATAACCTAATGTTTATGCAATGTGAGGGTAAGTTAAATGAGTTGGAGAAAACTCAATTTGTTTTAGAAAACCCTTGAGAAATCCTTTGTGGGTCTAGTCTCAATCCCTAACCTTGAACTGTTGCTCTTAACTTTACCGTGGGAGAGGTGTTAGTGGTTTGTGATTGGAGTCAATGATTTTGAGTTGGAAATTATATCCCTTTGTCATCCAACCATGGGTGAGATGGTTGAAGTCCAGTTAGTCGAAGTATGATTCCCCTGTGAATTATATACGTAGGAAAGGCCGTCAGAGATGAGCCCCCGAGGAATTAGGTCAGGCCCTTAGGACTGTCTCTTGAGTCTTGCTTTGGGACTTGTTTCTCTCTCTCTCTCTATGTTGTAAACCTCCATTTGACTTGTGTAGCTATGTAATCATATCGCTTATTGTAGATACCATGTTCTAATAAATCGCTAATCTTATGTATGCACCAAGACTTATAGACCATGCAAGTACATGTGTTGGGAGCAAGGATATCACGATGCATTGGAATACAAGAGGTGTGTTAAGCCAACCTGAAGTCAGTAGTCTCTATTGCTAACAATAGTAAATATTTTCTACCTTTGTTGTTAACTAGTGTGATCATTTACTATAGTTGTAAGTAGTGAATTAAGATTGTTATTTTCTTTCAAGTAAACAATTTTTTTTTTGCAAAATTAGTAAAGTCATTGCCGATTTGATAGGTTATTTAATGTGTAAAAATGTGGGCATTACACTTTACTTCAAGTTTGAGGGAGAACAAATCTTGATTTTGGTAGTGTATGTGGATGACATTATCTTTGGAGGAAATGAAGACATGTGCAAGAGGTTTGCAGATGAGATACAGAAAGAGTTTGAGATGTCAATGTGTGGGGAGATCAATTTCTTCCTTGGGTTACAAATTAGTCAATCAAAAGAAAAGAAAAGAAAAAAGGTATTTTTATTTCATAGTCAAATCATGTCAAGAAAATGTTGAAGAAGTTTGGAATGGAGGATTCTAAACCAGTGTGTACTCCTATGGTTACTCATTGTAAGTTGAGAAAAAATGATAAATCTCCTAAGGCTAATCAGAGCAAGTACAAATTAATGATTGGTGGATTTCTATATCTAACTACTACTAGATTGGATATCATGAATGCAGTATGTCTTATGGCAATATTTCAAGATCCCAAAGAATCACATGTTGCAGTAGTAAAGAGGATATCCATATACTTCAAGGGCACTCTATACTTTGGTTTGTGATATCCTAGGGATACTAATTTCTCCTTAAGTACATATATAGATGTAGATTGGGTAGGTTGTACAAATGATAGAAGTACAAGTGGAGGTGCTTTCTTTCTTGGAAGAAAATTGGTTTCTTGGTTGACTAAGAAGTAGAATTCAATGTCATTATCTACTGTAGAAGCAAAAAATATTGCAATAGCATCATGCTACACACAAGCATTGTGGATGAAGTAGATATTGAAGGATATCAGAGTACCATATGATAAACCTATTTCTATCTTGTGTGATAATACAAGTGCTATCAATATTTCATAGAACCCAGAAATGCATTCAAGAACAAAATATATCTATCTAGTATCACTTTCTAAGAGAGAAGGTTGCAAAGAGTGAAGTGAAGGTAGAGTATGTTCCTACAAAGGATCAAGTTGCAGATATTTTTACAAAGGCTCTTCCTAAAGATACTTTTAAATATCTCTGACAAAAGTTATGGGTTATTGCCCCTCCTTTTGACTAGATGCATAAGTTGGTGCATTTATCCAGGTGAGCATTCAAGATACATTCTTGGTCCTAAACTGATGATGAAGGCTACCTCTCAGGGGAAGTAGGTAGTAGTTTTTTTGTTGGTGCAGTTAGGTGGAGCATATCTTGTTCCCCTAAGGGGGAGATATCTAAAAAATAAGTGAAGAATGAGCAGCGTAATATGTGCAGTAATGAGAATTGTACAAAGAAGAGTAGTGGAGAGAAATTGCTTGCTAGTGTTGTCTAAAGAGAAGTGTGCAAGTGGTGTCAAAGTGATGTATGCAAATGTCAAAGGGGGAGAGCAGAAAAGAAAAATTCTATGTTGGTTTTTTCAAAAGGAAAGATGTTTCCCTTCACCATTGATGTCAAAGGGGGAGAGAGATAAAGTTTGAAAAATACAAGGAAAGAATTGATGTCAAAGGGGGAGAGTAATGGTTGAAGAACTCCTCAGATAAGGGGAGAGGAAGTGATTATTACAAAGAAGATGGTGTCTAAAGAATAGAGGTAAAGGGAGAGAGTGAAGTGCACCCCAATAAGGGGGGTGTTTCTTAATGTAGAATTGATTTTTTTGTTGATGGTTTTTCAAAGCTAGTGTTTCCATCAATGAAAAAGGGGTAGATTATTGCAAGTATGTTGTTGTTATCATTGATGTCAATGGTATGGAGATTGTTAGTATTATCAAGTGTTGGTACCAGTATGGATGTGTTGTGGTGTTGTCATTCGTGTTGTCATTGATGTCTTGTATGGTTGTGATGGATAAGTGTTGTTGCTAGTAAATTCACTTGGTTTCCAAGTGATTTTGAGAAAATTTAAATAAAAGAGTGTGTAGTGTGACAAAGGTGTGTTCAATGTTTTGCTTCCCATTTCTTCATGGTTGAAGATATGCTTATGTGGTTTGGATGTGATGATCAAAGGCATTCAGAGGTTCTATATCCAAAGTTTCAAGTTCTAGATTGTGTGGTAGTAGAAGTTATGTTTGACTAAGTGTATGTTTATGTAGAAGGTTGTCTGGGAGAAATGAGATTGCTCAATATTTCTCCATAGTGAGGTTTCTTGTCTTTCGGATTTGGTAAAATGCTTATATTTTCTATATTTATTTTTCCTTAGAGTTTATAGTGTTCAGTTGCTCTGCAAGTTTAGTTCTTGTGTTAAAGTTCAATTGCAATGTGTCTGGTTGCACATAATGAAAGTATTCTTTAGTTTCAGGTGGTTGTGGTATTGTTGCAAAATATTTTGATGATGCTAGAATATTCTGAGATGTGTTGATATTATGAAGTGTTGTGTGATCTTCATGTTGTTTTCAGACTTGGAGAAGTGTGTATGTGGTTGTTGTAGTGTTATTTTAGGTTTGGCTGACCTAGCGTGCTAGCGCTATTTGTGGACGTATCTTGTGGATTGTGGATGTGTTGAGTAGCATGGTGATATATATTTGGGTCCTAGTTAACCATTTTTATGGTCTTACTTCACTTCTTTCCACCATGGAGGTGTTTGGTGCCGACCTATTTTGGTATTGCTTATTTGAGGTGCATACGTTTTATTAAGGCTAACCTAATTGAGATTGTTTAGGTTGTGGATGGTATAAATGTAAGGCAAGTTTTTGAAGATGTTGTAAGTTGTGTGGAAAGTGTGAGGTGTGAAAATGATCAAATGTGGTGATTTGAGTGCGAGATTTAAAAGCCTATGAATCTAAATGTAGTGAGTAGAAGGTGTTTACATTTTCAGTATGCTCTTAGTTGTTGTAGGTAGTGAGCCAAAGGTTGTGGATGGCATAAATTTGTAGTGGTGGACTTTCCTATTGCTTTAAGATAGTGAATCTCTCTATAACAGTTTCTTTTATTCTTCTTTCTTCTTGGTAGTGAGCCACCCAATAGTGAGCCTTTCTTTTTTTTGGGGGAAATGAGCCTAATTGTAATTGGTTTTGTTATTCATATATATGTGAGCTAATCCTCATTGTGGTTTTTCCCTACTTAGTGTTTTCCATGTAAATTTGGTGTTCTCTTGTGTATGGTTGTGTTTTCATTGTTGTTTAACATCTTTACATTTTGCTAATGCTTAATGAGGGTTTAAAGTTTGATAAGTGTTTGAAAGTTAATGAGGGATTGAATATTTTAATGTACAACTAATTCACCCCCCTCTCAGTTGTCATGTGCATATAACATAAGACTCTATGTACATTCATTGGATGATGCATTCTTGTGGGAAGAGATTGTATGTGTGGGAAATGAGGTTGTAAGTTTAGAGGTTGTCACTACACCTATAAAATAGGATGCCTCATGTATGGGTTGTGTGGCTAAAAACACCTCCTAAAATTGATCCTCCTTTATTTGAAGCATTTAAGGTTCTCTAAATCTTAGCCTCTTGCAATATGGGCCAACATTCAACTATTTTTTAATATTATCTAATCCCAAAAACTCTTCCCAGGAGATATCTAAAAATTGGTCACACAAGCTCTTTTGAACTAATAATTTGATTAGATAATATAGTAGGCATTAATTTTCTATATTCATTAGCCATTTGATTTAATAATTTAGAATATTGACTAATTGATTATGGTGAAGGTAGCTTTGAAGTTTAAAATGTATAGTATATAATAGGGATTGCCTAACTTCACAAGTGAGGTACCTGATAACATGAACTACTACTTTAGTCCAAAGGGTGAAAAAAGAAAGGTGTTTGGTCCCTTGTGAAGAGTAATAAAATTTCTCTCTTGCTTTTACAAACTCCACTTTAATTGTAGCTATATTGGCTCTTTCTAGAAATTGGGTGCCAACTACAAGCAACTCTAAAACTTCTACTATAGTATCTTATGAAGTGCTTACCCTTAATTCCTTTATAATTGCTTCATCATTGACTAATATCTGAGAAAAACAATGGGAAAATGCATTATTATAACCATCTAGCTTTTAAAAATAATCTAAACACTCTACCTATTGAAAGATTAGGAGGCATGTCTAATCATTTAAGAGTATAGTGTGGTTTGTCAACTCTCTACGAATGAAGTCACCTCCCATCTTCCTCAATATATTTTACTAATGCCACTTATTTTACAACCAATAATTATTACTTACCTTTACTTCTAGATGTTGTTGGTGCTTCTCATAGACATGCTATTTTTTTCTTCTTTGAAACGTTGTAGATAATTTCTTTTATGAAAAGTGATTTTGTGTGTTTAAAAGGAATAGGCTCAAATTCAAAAACAAATAGAATATATTTTATCGTGAACGGTTTAAACATTTTGTATGCATAGAACAACAAGAGTGATGTGAATGGTAACTCAATTTATTTTAGTTTTAATGATTAACCAATTTATGAATGTTAATAATTAATTCTGACAATAATTATAACCCTCCCCCCAATTGAGTGTATCACATGTCCACAAGTGACATAAGGTGAAAATAAGTATAGTGGATTGACATACTAATTATATTATAAAAAATCACTAAGTAAGCTCTAAATATTAATAAAATATATTAATATTAAATAATCATTAAATAAAATAAATAACAAGTAAATATTAGTACAAGATCTTCAAGTACCAGAACATGACCTAAATGAAGATGTGATATACAAAAATTGATGGATATTGATGGATGATATCTTTGAGGTGCATTAATGATACTAAAATAAATGACAAGGTGGTGTTAAGGTTTGCTAGCTAAGTGATGCTATGAGCCACTAATGAAAAAGGCTACAAGTGACTGGTTATTGTGAATATAGAATGAAAGTTGGATATACTATAAAATAGATGATGGAAAGACTGCATGCCACTTGAGAAGCTATAGGTGACCATTCATAATGATTATAGAATGAAAGTTGGATATACTATAAAATATATGATGGAAAGACTCCATGCCACTTGAGAAGCTATAGGTGACCGTTCATAATGATTATAGAAGGAAAGTTGGGATATTTTATAGGTTTTCCTGCAACAAAATTATGTAGAATAAACATCTACTAGAAACTTGTGAGGAGTCATTTGGTAACCAAATAGTGGATACGTATTACCCTAAAACAACTATGAAGCAAGAGAAAATTAAAAAAAAGTCATAGAAATCTAGTTGCAAGTAGAGAAGTTGTCAATAGGAAGATGACAACTAATGATCAAGGGTTTTTATTGTTTCCTAATTCTTTTTTAATAGAATAGATAAATAAATCATTGAGATAGAATAGTGTAAGAGTTGTTAGGATCATCCATTGCTCCTCTTATACCATTATCCATTGTTGGTGACCAAGAAAATTTATTTGAGGTGTATGGTTCCTTAGTTTGTACAAGATGTTAAAAAATATTTTATTAGAGGTTTCTTATAAATGTTGAGGTGATAACCATTAACCATCAATTAAAATTTTATAGGATCAATGGTATTTAGTTAAATTGTTCCATTAGGAAATGCTTCATTAATTTCATATGGACCAAGCTATGTGGTTTGTATTTTTTCCTTGTGATCCTTATATCTTGAGTCATACAATAATGCCCAATCGCCTTTTTAAAATTCCTTTATCTTGATAAAATTGTCATGTTGATGTATTTGATGTTTTTTTATAATGCTTGTGTGATGGATAGTCTTCTTTATCAATTTATCTAGTGCATTAATTTGAGTGACCCTTTATCTCTATACAAAAAATTATTCCATGCTTAATTTGAGTGCAAACCTCAAGGTTCAATGCTCAAATTCAATAAGAACAAATTTCTTATCATATACTAATACAAGTAGTCCTATAAGCCCACACTGCTTTAGGAAGGCATGCTACTGAGTCTCGTTAATGAAGAACTATTATTTTTTAAAGAATGCTTCCTAACTCCATGTTTGTGACCTTCACTTGGCCATTTAACTACAAGTGATAGGGAGTAAACTTCTTGTGTCGAAGTTCATATTCCTTAATAAGATATACAATTAAATATGATGTAAATTATGGTCCCTAGTCAATAACAATCTCCTTAGGTACTCCAATAATGAATGAATATTTATTCATACAATAATTTTACTATTTTTCATCCCATGCATATGTCACTATCTTGACTTCAATCCACTTCATTAGACAATATAAGAATACAACTATATACTCCTTCCTATTTTATGGAGGGTCAATTTGACCAATGAAGTTTAGACCCCATTTATCAAATGGTTTGGATACTATCTATGGTTGCATGGGAATTTCATCAATTTTTGTTGGACAACCCATTTTTTGATAGTGGTCACACCTTTCTGTATATAAAACTACATCATTATATAATTTTGGTCAATAATATCTAGTGGTTAATACCTTAAATTCATTCATTTTTATACAAAATGAACTCCACAATGTTCATCATCATAGTCTTAAAGAACATCAAAGACATCATCTTCTCAAATACACCAATGCATGACATTGTCAAGGCCAATTTAGATGAGATAACTAGATATTCATGAATAAGAAAGGATCTTCTCCATCAAATTATATTTTTATCTAGGTGAAAAAAGTGGAGGGGTTTTGCTTGGAACCAAGTAATTAGCAATTTCTAGATACCATGGAGTATGCACTATTAGATAAAACAAATGCTTATTAAGAAATGAGCCATTAATAATAGGAACGTTTGCATCAAGGATAAGTTTAGAAAGAAAATTTTCTACCATATTGGCCTTGCCAAGTTTGTCCCTAATAGTTATCTAAGAATCCTACAAAAAAATCAACCATCTAACTAACTGACCACTAATTATAGTTTGATTCATTAAATATTTTATAGTTGCATGATCAATGTGAACAAACACAGAGTATCTAGTGTTAGAAATAATTAATGGTATAAACAACATTGAAGAATTTTTTTTTGGTTACAATATAGTTCAATTTTGTTGCTAGAAGATTCTTACTGATTCATAATATATCTACATATTTTAATGAATAATCTTTTTTATGAAGGAAAAATCTAATAAAAAAATCACATGCATATGTATGAATATGAAAGGGGATTATCCAACTTGGTCATGTTAATACAAGTGTCATAGTAAAGGAATTTTTGATGGATTGGAAAGCTTCTCGGCATGCTACTATCCAAACAAAATTAGCATCTTTGGTAAGTAGGAAAAATAGAGAGGTGACTATTTTGCTAAAGCCATTAATGAATATATAATAATTTGTATGGCCAAAAAAATTCTTACATCCTTTTTTTTGGGGGGTACTAATAAATTTTTGATAGCATCAACCTTAATTGGATCTACTTGAATACATGCTTATGAGACATAATGTCCCAAAACTATGTCTTTCTCCATCATGTAGCTCTTTTCATTACTTAAGGACATGTTATGGTCTTAAAAAAATTGTAATAACTTCTATAGGTTAGTTAAAGTTTCATCATAAGTATTCGCATAAGCTATAAATTCATCCATATAAACTTCTACATATTCATGAATAAAATCTAAAAAGATAATCAACACAACCCTTTGGAAAGTGGCAACAATATTCCACAAGCTAAATGGAAGGAATGTATAACCACATGTGCCCTAGGGGTAGGTGAAGGTTTTTTTATCTTAATCTTTAGGTGCAACCTTGATTTGGTGATAACAACTAAACCTATCCAAAAAGGAAAAATATTTCTTTCCTACTAAAGGGTCCAAACCATGTTCAATGAAAGGAAGGGGAAAATGATATTTTTTATTATTTTAGTATTACGTTCTCTATATATAGTCTACACAAACATGCCTCTTCCCTCCTCTTTTCTAACTATCATTTGAGGGGTAGCCCATTGATTATCTAATATAAGGTAGATGAAGCTAGCATCCAAAAGTTTTAAAAAAAATCTTTCACAATATCTTGGATTGCAGGATTCACCCTCCTCTATGGTTGTCACACATTTTTAGAATCATCCTTTATGTATATATGGTGTGTAAAGAGGATTGTATTAACACCTTACTGAAATGTAGAAAAATGGATCCCTTAAGTTCAGTGTCCAAAACCTAGGGTCAATTCCATCTTTTATAGGATTTTATTAGGATGCAAATCCATAAGGCAATTAGATTGAATTTCAACCATAAAGGTGAGTCAATCAGACCTATAATTGTTTCTTTTGAGTCTTGGAAATTGATTGGAATTGAATTACCCCAAATAACCCTATTAAAAATTGTACCCTAGACCAAAAATGCAAGATTCTGATAACTGGAAAATAGTAATAGAATTTCAGATAATAGATCTAAGAAAGGAAATTTTTTGTGCACCCATCCTATAATTTTAAGGATGATTTTGGAGGACATAGACACCCAGGGCATGATTTTCCTTATAGAACATTTTTGAATCTAAAAGTTTGAACCTGTGATGCTCTCTCTATCTTCCCTTTGTTTATAGCCCTACAAACTTTCATCTTTGGATTTGAACCTATAGAAAATCTACAAAAGATATGGTGGGGTGGCTATATTGGAGCTTGCCTCAGTCAAATCCCTATTTTGGTATTTCTACCTCCACAATAGCCAATGGAAATGATTGATAACTGTGTGTGTGTCCTAACCTTAAGTGTATCTAAGGTTGTTATGAGCTAAAAATGCATAAAACCCTACTCAAGTGTGTTAGAGAAGGATTCCTATATGAAAATGACAAGATCTAACTAAGAGGAAGTCAAAACACTCTTAAAAATCTGAAATATAATGATGCTTTGCTTTAGGTTGAAAATAGGATGAAGCTTGAAGATGAGAACACTAAGAAACAAGTCATTAGGTCTAAGGAAATGGCCAAATGTAAATCTCCCAAACCTAGAAACCATCATTCTCTTTTATTGGCATCAACCTTCAATTATGCAACAAGACTTGATCAAATTTACAAATATTCTTGAAAACTTGAAAATTGGAATGTATTTGATGGAATGTAATGATCTCTTGTTTCTTCTTTTCTCCAAAATTCCCAATTCTTGACTTCTAGTTTCAAATGGTGAAAATACTATGCATTTATAGGCCTTTAATCTAATTTCCCATAAATTAATTCTTGATATCCAACTTTGGACAATTGAAATTTAAATAATAAATTACCGCCTCTGACATATTTTAAATTGGAGCCAAAATAGGGGACACTCATGCCCAAGGCATGAGTTTCCTTGCCCTATTTTTTTAGGATTTTAAGTGTTGGGGGCAAGGTATTAGATAAATGCAACCATTTCCCACTTGAAATTCATCAATAATTGTCAAAAATAGGCCACAAAATGCATAATTTAGGAGATTAGAGCCTGATTAAGAGGTGTTAAAAAATGCATAAATACAAGAGGCACTAAAGTAGGTCCAAACTAAGCATGAAATTGTACTATATCCTAAAAGGGAGTACAATTTATAACACTACATTTAGCCCCCACTTTAGTGGCCATATGACACTATGTGCATATGCAAGCTGAAGTACTGAAAATAAGTCATGTTCTATAAAAAGGGATACTCATAAGGATATTTTGAATCATTCATCAATGGTAGAATGAAGCCCCTAATGTAGTCATCTAAAAAACCACAATGTTAGGAACCGCATCCTACAAAACTGATTTGTTGATGCAAAGTTAAAGGAAGACGAAAAATTTTCCCAACTTCAATAACCAAAACTTAATTTTGATATGAGATCATAGTTCCAAAAGTTATTAGATCCATTGAACACCATTATCCAACTGAGTTTACAAGTGCAATCTTCAATTGCATGTTACAAGGATTCAAAACACTTCATTAGTACACTCTCCAATGCATTGGTTCATTCAAGAACAAATATGTCTCCTTCAATAGCCCTAACACAAACATGGCCAACAAGTCTTTAATCATTCACCAAGAATTCAAAACAAACCCTTCCATTTATTTGCTCCACTATATCCCTTAATTCTTTGTGACTGTCCTAAACAGGCTACAAATACTCAGTCCTTAAAGGACAGTCAGCAACAATTTATTCAAGGCTTGTGATTACAACAATACCAACCTAGGAAAGGCTTCAAAGCATGTGAAGTTTCCCATTAAACAACTCTTCAATGATTTTATGACTCTTACAATCATAATGACTTGTATTTGTACCTCTTGTGGACTGTGATAACCCTACCTACACAAGATAGTCTGAATGAAAAGGAGTTTACATTTGTTTATCCACTAATTGTTGAAGGTAATGGTTCTTAGGAATTCCTTACACCTTTACAAAACACTGTCTCTTGAAGAAAAATGTGTTTTCAATCATCAAAACACGGGATGAAGTCTACACACTGTCTTTTTCCCAAATTTTGGTGAAAACACAGACCTAGGGCCTCCTTGTAACCACTCAAGACCATAAGATAAGGCTCCACAACTTTGAAGTTTGGTCGATAGCCAGAAAATAGACCTTCACAAAAAAATTTAGATGATTTAACCATACAAATAAAGAGAAACACAATTTCTTTTGTCCACTATTACCCTAATGAGGGTTTTAGATAGTTTTTAGGAAAATGGTTGTAACTTCCACAAATCTCAACTATAATGCATGAAATTAACTTGAAAAGGAAGGTGATTGATTTATCTTTAACTTACAACCAGTTTTGCACTATTAACAGTTTGTACAATCCCGTACAATGGCTGGAAACAGTGGATTTATTGGAAATGAACATAAAAATTAGAGTTTTTTCATTATTTTCTTCAAGGATTCAATCACCAATGAGGATTCAAATGTTTCCAAAGCATTTTTAAAGGAATTTACAACATATAGAATTAGTTTCCAACTATTTTCAACTTCCTATTATTGATTAGACCATAATTACCTATTAACTCCTAATTTATGCAACTTTACACTTTTGCAAATTTGACATTTTTGTTGACAATCTTACATTTATTTGCCAAATACTCATCAAATGGTTCTTGAATGACCCCTACAAATGAAAAAAATACTCTAAATGGAATCATCTACAAGGTAGAATCATGGTTATGTGAAGGTGCCCCTACACCATATATTCAAAATAATCATCTTGAAAAAGCATATCAACTTCTAAGGAGAACCGAATTAGAGGATATATATATGCCCCCCGATTCTGCTTGCTTTATGCAGGTGGAATCAAGGTATCAATCTAACTGCATCATATTGTTAAGCTTGGTGATGAAAACACTTGTGATAGGGTCATGGTATCACAACACCAACTATCAGAAAACATTTGATATGATTGGGGATGGAAGTAAGAATCCAACTCAACATACGACATCAAAATTGGAGTTCACTAGCCCCCATTATAATAATTTGAATAAGATATACTAGTACTAGGTTTAACTATATGTTAGGGTAAAACCACCTTTTTTAAATTTTTTTCACTTTTTTTATTTGAAATTTTAGAGAGGATTACCACTGCACCAAGGAGTGGAGATGTCAAGACGATGAGTGTATGAGCCCCTGAGGCTCAATATTATATGAGCGGACATTGCATGAGGTGTGGTGGCACTGACAGTGAGTTGCTTTTTCCTCTCCCTATAACTAATTTCTACATTTTATGGTGTTTTATTCTTTTTTTTTAAATCATGGCACCTATGTCCACTTTGGGCACTAATGTCTATTTTGGGTGCATGTGTCCCTGAATAGTGCCTCTATCCTAGAAAGGCACCTCTGTCCAATTTTTAGAATTTTTATGCTTTTAACTACTTGATCAATAGTTTCTCTTTGCATGTAATGGTGCTAGGCCATAGGGTCCATTAATCATCCCACACTCACAAACGTTGCTTATAGATACTTGGAGGATGAGGAGTGAGATGTACTCCCAACATCTAACAAGGATGAAGTTGGCACATCAAGTGCATATGATAGGTGGTGGTGAATCGTGCGTCCCAGGTGAGTCTTCCCTATTGATCATCCTTCAAGTGATCCTAGACCTTGGCCCCATCACCATGGGGATGACACAAAAAGGGATGATGATGAGGTAGATGGGGACATGATAAAGGATGATGATGATGATATAGAGGATGAGGAGGATCAACAGCCAATAGGAGGATTCCTTGAGGAGTGAGTAGAGGCTAGAGATTCCCCTGAGGAGAGACCTACATCTCGTCCTCACATCATACAAGCACATCCTACTACTCGAGAGAGGATTCGGTCCCATGAACATGGAGAGAGCAGCCATGCAGTTCCCTCCCCACCACCAGCCTCTTAGAGGAGTCTTGATATGACACCCATAGTGTCCTATTGAGATCCCAATTGGTGAACTGGTGATCTAGGTGATGATATGTTAATCACTTATGTTATTAGTTTTCTTATTCTTATATATTTTTTATCTTGTTCTAACTTATTTTATGTTTTCTTTGCTTTAGTTGGAACATGATACTGACTCAACTTCTTCAGTTGAGTCACTACAGATATTTTTCCACCTATGCCCCCACACCAACTGATATGGGTTGAGTATTGGTCACCACCGAGTTTGGGGTGCCACACTAAATTTTTTGAGCCCTTATCTTGCTGGAGGACATCTTATGATGAGGAAATGAGGACCATTGATGAGATTAGAGCTGAAAATGAGGAGGTATGAGCTAGAGAGGAGTAGGTGATAGCTTCCTAAAAGGAGCTCTAAGCTACACATGAGGAGCTTAAGACTACACATGAGGAGATTAGATCCACTCGATTTCCTATCGAGATCAATGCACAAGCTATTCTACAGGAGGAACTAAGCAAGGTTTAGGAAGAAAGGGATTGGATTGAGAAAGAGGGCACCACAACACTTGTGTGTGAGGCTACAATGTTACACCAACTAGAGGGTCTACAAGAGTGGATTAGCTCCAAAGGATACTCCTAATCCACGGTCTCATGACACACACCACCACCGAGCCCTGAGGATTCTGGTAGTCATAGACATACTTAGATGTATTTTGCTATTACATACCACATTATGGTGATCATGATGTAAATGAACCTTATGATCTATTTATGAGAATTTTTTAATTCTATGTGTTATGAGTTTGTATTTTAGATGTCAATGTGATCTATTACACAATCTTGATAATATTATTTAATAAATATCACCATGATCTAATTTTTATGTTATCTAATTAAAAACTTATGTCCTTTTAGATGCTACATTTTTTATTAAGTGTAATCATGTTAAACTAGATGCCTTTGTGATCTAATTTGTAAAATTAAATGCATGTAATGATATAATTTAACACAACTCACATGATTGAATAGAATGAAAAATAAAGTATTGATTCAAGTAAATGAATAATTACTCAAAATAATTCAAGACACACACAAAAATGTTTGTCAAGAACAAAGCAATGCAAGATAAAATAGAAACTATCTACTTAATCTAACAATATGCTTTAAAATACATACTATTCAAAGGGTTTCTAAGTGTAATCTCTACATAAATATGCAACATTGATAGGTTATTTTAGAGGTGTATCATCCATTTCTTTAATTTTATACACTCTAGACTCATAAACTTTGTCAATGATATAGGTTCCTAACCAATTTGGGCTAAATTTCCCTTTCTCATCTAGAGCAGCATTGACATTGCATTGATTTTCATACAATACCAAATCTCCCTTGTTAAATGAATGAAGAATGCATTATCATTATACTTTCATTGCATGCTTTTGAAATAATCTTGAAGATGATCAAGAGCTTTTATACGTTGTTCATTGATCATTTCAAGTTGTTGCAAACGTTTTTCCCTATAAGATAACTATTATTAATAAGGTCACTAAGAGAAACTCACAAAGAAGGAATGTCTAACTCCAACGACATTATTGCATCAACTTTGTAAACAAGATTATAGGGTTTTATTTCTATAGATGTGCAAAAACTTGTGTGATAAGCCCATAACACATAAGAGAGTTGAGTATGCCAATCTTTGTCATGTTTACTAATTGTTTTTTGCAAGATTTGCTCATTTTTTTTGTTTGTTGCTTCTACTTGACCATTACATTGAAAATAATGTGATGTAGAAAATGATGTTGAATATGAAATGTTTCCAAAAATTTCTTAACTTCCTTATTATTAAATGGTGTTCCGTTATTTGTAACTAGAGCTAAAGGAATACCAAATCGAGCAATGATGTTTTCAAAAATAAAATGATAGATTACATCAACAATTGTGGAATGAAGAGGAATTGCCTCTACCCACTTTGTAAAATAATTTGTAGCGGTGATTATGAATGTATGTCATGAGGATGAGGGATGGGATATCTTCCTAATTAAACCCAACCCCCAAATAAAAAATGGCCAAATAGCGACTTGAGCATAAAGTTCAAATGCAGGAGCATGAATCAAATTGTTATGTTCTTGACACTTGTGAAATTTCTTAACGTGATCAAAGCAATCTTGTTCCATGTTTTTCCAATAATAACCAATACGAATTAACCTTTGAACTAAGTATCATCCACCAAAATTCCCCTTGCAATCACCTGCATGAGCTTCCTCAAGGGCTATAGGAATTTTAGATTTTTTTAGACATATAAGGAGAAGACCATTGAATGATCGCATAGACAACTTGTTGGCTAAGATTATATGTCGAGCTACCAACTTTCATATGTGAGCCTTAGTGTTCTTAGTGGTTGTTTTAGGAAAAATGTCATTCTTTAAATAATTAAATACTAGTGCATACCATTCATTGGAAAATTCAATATTAGCAACCACTATCTCTTTTGTATTTTCATTTATTGAGAGTCCAATGAGAGTGTGAATAACAAATGTGAATTCTAAGAAAGTGACATTGAGAGATACAAGAGAAGCATCACTTTCCATTGTACATGTATGTCGATTATCCTTTCACGAAACATTGTCAATAGTGTATGATGTGAAGCACTCTAATATTCTTAATGTGAGGTCTTTATACTTAGATAACTTATCGTGTTTCGCTTGATAGGACCCAGTAATTTGAATTGCGAGTATCCAAATATGTGAATGTGTTGAACACCTAAGGACAAGGTTGCATGTAATCCTACGATAAGAGCCTCATACTCATCAGTGTTGTTTGTACATAGGAAATTTAGACAATAAAATAAAGGAATTGGCTTCCCTGAGGGAGGTACTAATACAAACCCAACACTAGAGCTAGTTTGAAATTTAGATCCATCAAAATATAATTCCCGTGTTTCATTATATCAATTTTGAACACATTTTCGTTGAGAAAAGAATCTTGATTTGGTAATGCTAATGGTGAAGGAGCCTCAACTAAATGGTCGATCAATGCTTGTCCTTTGATTGTTTTTTGAGAAATGAGTTTAAGGTCAAACTCAGTTAACAACTAACCCATTTAACTAAGCATCCCAACAACAACAAAAAATATAAAAAAGGTGTTTTAAAGGATCAAATTTTGTGATGAATCACACCTCAACATTTAATAAATAATGTCTCAACTTATTAGTAGCAAAGACAAGAGACAAACATTGTTTTTCTATAGTTGTGTAATGAGTTTCATAATCAATTAGTGTTTGACTAATGTAATACACAATATGTTATTTACCATTCTCATCGTGTTGTGCTAATAGTGTCACAAGGGCGTGATTTGAAGCTGAGATATAAAGGATAAAAGGTTTCCCTTGTATAGTTGGTTGTTTAACAAGAGGATTGGATAAATATTATTTCAAGTCTTCAAATTCTTTGTGAAAATCCTCATTACATTTAAATTCTAAATATTTCTTAAGGGGCTGAGTGAAGGGAAGAGTCTAATCCGCCAAGGATGCCATAAAACGACAAATAGCTTGAATCTTTCCTTGTAAGCTACACAACTGTGAAATATTTTTAGGAGGTGGAATGTTTATTATTGGATCAATATTCTTTGTTTCCACCTCAATACCTCTATGTGACACTATGAATCCCAAAAACTTTCCACTATCCACACCAAATCACATTTCTTCAGATTCAATCTCATGTTAGACTTACGAATTCTTTCAAAGATTTTATGAAAGATTTTGACATGTTCTTGACATGTTATAGACTTATCTAAAATATCATCAACATAATATTCCAAGATGTTATGTTACACCCCATTGTGTTATTACCTATTTACTATTACCTTGTGGAGTTAAAATACTTTAATATATGATTGTGTTTTGTATATGTATCTTGGTGGAAAATGTGATGAATGAATGTGTAATTCAATATGATATTTTAAATGTTTAGAAGATGAAAATATATGATGCATATGAATGTAATGTTATCGGCTAACTACTATTTTGATGCACTAAGTTGGATGTAGGAATAGATTTGAACCTCCAGAAGAGAGGGGGAGTATCACTTAGGAGAATAAATTGGTTTGGTAACCCTTAATGAGCCTAATTGAGCATAAACACAATCAAGTCCTAGTTTGGTCAAATTGAGTCAAGATAAGTTCAGGAAATGGTAAGTAATATTTAGTCATGGTTTGGGAATGTTCCATATTGGTTTGTGGTTAGTCTTTGAATTTTCTTGATTAGGGATATGTGATTGAGTCTTTGGGATAAATATAAGTTCTTTTTCATGTATTCGTGTTTATATATTAATCGATGGGTATATACACAGAATGTATATATGTATATACATGTATATGTCTCTGATAGCACATACATATGAATATATATGTGCATGTGTATACGTAGGTAGATATACTTACGTATATCCATGTACAGATATATCATATACATGGGAGTATCGATTGGACATACAAGGCATATATATATACACACATTTTGTATATATGCACCAATCAATAAATATGTAAATATATGTGTTCAAGTATGGATATTAAAATAATGTTATATATGTAATATAAATATTAATATTTATATATGATACGCTAATATAAATGTATATACATACATATTAATATACATATATAAATATATATATGATTATTTTAATATATGTTTATATATATTTGATTGGAGGATTATACATTTAATAAATCATGTGAATATATATATATATACATTATAATAATTACAATATATATATATATATATATATATATATATATA
>VDFB02061983.1:0-12922 GCA_007258455.2 Sequoia sempervirens | reverse complement strand
TCTCATGATTCCCTTGACATTGAAGATCCAATCACTCCATCTCATGATCCATTATTGCCTACTTCCATAAATACAGATCCTATCATATCACCTAATCCATCTCCTGATACCACCCATCCAGATGTTGCTCCGTCGTCGCCTAAACCTACTATTCCCTCACCACTTTTATATCCCCTTGGTACTCTCACATTCTCCCATGGTGGTCTTCTTGCAAAAGAAAAAAAAACCATATATACCACCTAATAATGGACTCGCATCATCCTTCTAGAATAACAAAAATACTATCATGGATCGAATGCTCAAGAACATGAACTATCAAGGAAAAGGTTTAGGCCTTCATCAACAAGTTATTTTAGAGCCCATCGAGGTAAAAGAAAAAATCTATATGCAAGGTCTTGGACATATTTCTCAAGACTCACAATTTAAAGATGTTGGTACAACATCTGGATGTCCTCAACGAGCCTCTTCCAAAAGAAATATAGGCTATTCCCATCGCTCCACCAGATCATTTGCTGCCATCCCTCCTCCTCCATCGTATCACCTCAAAACAACCATCCATATTCCTCCTTCATCTGATCCATCCATTTTGTATCCTTACATCCCTCCATCCACCATCTCCCATCCTTCATCCACTCCATCCATTTTGGGTCATTATGTCCCTCCACCCACCCTCATGCATCCTCTAGGTACTATGTCTATTTTGAGCCCTTATATCCCAAAATCACCTCCTCCATGTCATCCTATTCATCCTTTCATCCATCCATCACCCCTCCATGTCACCCATCATCAACATCCCACTCTCATGTTCCCTAATCAGGATAAAAAAAGGCACATACGTACACATCCTCCATCCACATATCATCCTCAAAATTCTACCTCCATCACTCCATTCATGTTTCCTCCACACCACCCATCTCATCATACCCATCCCATTGCTACTAAAATCACTTTGGATGTAAAAGTAACAATGCATTGATCTAAACATCCACATGAATCAAAAGTTCCTCATGTCCCCTCTAAAAGACATGTTGAAAAGAAGAAAAATACAATCCACAATCAAATCCAAAATCCAAATCAAACCCACCTACCACAAAGGCCCACCAAAAAAAAAATCAAAACCATGTGGATCCCAAAGAAAAAAGATGCAATGCCTTCAAATGAAAAATCTATAACAACATCCAAAGTTGCTAATCCAAAAGCTAATCATTCTCATCCACCGTCTCCTAATTTTTTTTTGGGTCCTTATGTCCCAAAATTCACTATCCCATCTCCTCCATTATCCCCACATCATCCATCCATTAGTACTCCTATCATTTCACATCCACCACCATATGTGCCAATGTTGGTCCTGAACTCATCACCCCATCACACACCTACCCAATCATTCCATTCCTACACTTTCCAACATCCCATCCATTATCCCACATATCTCTCACATCAAATCCCTTTAATCCATTCTCTTGCATAATCCATTTCTCCTAATAAGGTTGTACCAACATCCAATAGTCACTTTAAACATGGGTTCTTAATACCTCGTATGGAAGTGATGCTTGAGTCCTTCATCCATATCCTTATCGTGTATCTTCCTAAATCCCCTTATCCACATCCCTATCTTATCCATCTCCATCCGCATGCTATCCAAAAAGTCAAAAAAAAAATCAAAAAAATCCAAAACAAAAAAAAAAGGAGAAAAAAAATAGTAAAGAGAAATAATTCATCCAATGGTGACTACTTGGAAAACAAGCTCCTTGGATAAGTACCATGATGAAAACCTAGAAAATAGGCATCATGTGTAAATCCCCCATCCTGTTTACTTCCACACTTGGGGGCAACTCCATTCCCCTTCACCCATCTCCTCCATCCAACCGATCTTGCACATTTTTCCTATCATATCCCATTTATCCCAATCCTTATATCCTCCTTGTTATCTTGATATCGATAGGGGAAAGCATATAAACATGCTTTGGAAACCTCTTGGCATGCATTCCCCTCATCAATACACTATCCTAATCCTTATACATACCCATCTACCTTCTTTGTCCACCTATCACGCTACCATTAGTCTTCCTTCCTTATCTTGGCATCCTACCTTCATCTATCAAACTCCCTCATCCGCCCATTATATCCTCCTCCATTTATCCCCTTTATCTTCCCATCCACTGGTTTTCCATCCCTCTTTCCTCATCATACATGACATATCTAGAGTGGGGCCATCTATCTTCGTCTGTGATATAGTCCCTGGGTACACCCTTCATCTATCCATCTGGTAATCCTTTTCATCTTTATCCTTATCCCCTTACCAATCCATCATAGCAATCTCTTCCATCTCCCCATCCTTACCTACCTATCCATCATAGCCTCTTTTCCATCTCCCCATCCTTATCTTTTATCTATCCATCATAAAAATCCCTTCCCTATCCCTCTATCCATCCATCCCTTTCATCTCCTTATCCTTATCTTCCTATATTTCTATCAAAACAATCCCTTATGTCTCCCCATCGCTACCTTCATATCCATCTATCATAACATCCCTTCCACCCCCTATCCATCCCTCTTTATCCTCCCATATCATAATCCCTTATCATTGGTATCTGGCTATCAGCTCATCCCTCATGCAATCCAATGCCTTCTATCTCATCATCATCATTCCCCTTTCTTTCAAACATATTTCAAATATCCTATCACTTTTCATCATTCATTTATCCATCATATCATCCTCCCAATTCATCTTTTGGTGCTTTGGATAACTATCGCATCCCTGAGCTTTGTGTAATCACCATCATCCTGTCTTATCCAATAGGTTTACCTTGTCTCATTGTCTTGGTCCCATCATTTTATCTCCTTATCAAGGTTATCTCATCATCCCTTATCCATTATTTTTCTTTAGCCTTTGTTGAACTATGTTTCCCTTACGCTTTCACGTAGGCAAGGTCAATCATTTGATCCACCCTCAGGGCTCCTTTATCGTCTATAATCAATCTCTCTAATTTTTGTCTGTCCTATCTTGGTCATGCATCGAGGTCTCCATTGTCCTCTTTCTGCTCTTATCCATGGTTAATCATGAGTCTTTTATCAAACTATGAGTTCTTTGTGCTTTCACGTAGGCAAGGCTAATCTATGATCCACCCTTAAGCCCCTAGGTCGTTAGGATGCATCAGTCTTGTGTCTTGTGTCTCATGCCATGTCATCAAGTATGTCCCTATCTAACTGGTCCTTCACAAATGAGATCCACTCGTATCATGAGGTCCAATCAGTTTCAAATATCATGCATCATATCGATCTTTTAGTTTAGTATCCATCATCGGTCTCAATAGGATGCATCCTTCCTAATAGACCTCATTAACCCCATCCATCCTCCCGATCATCACTTGTCAAGGCCACCATGATCTATCATATTATGGTGTGTTTTGATTGGTTAACATAGAGGCATATCTTGACTTTTTTTGCTTTGTTGTTGTCTTTTGGGTTGTCCCACGTAGTACCCACCAAGACCCCTGAGGTCTTGTGTTATGTTGGGGCATCCTTTTGTACTTGTGGTTATCCCAATGATTGGCCTGACCAAAGTCTTCGTGACTTTGGGTTGTTGGGATAGCCTTCTTTTCTGTTGTGTTTGTTTTATGGATTTGACATGAGGAGGCCTTGGTTCTTATACCCTGGCATCTTGTGTGTTATGCTATAGCAAAAATTAGTGCTCCAAAAATGGAAAATTGCATTAGGATTTCATTTCATCTCCCATTCCATCCACTCATCTATCAAAAATCCTGCCCATCCATTCATCCTTCATCAATCTCCCTCCCCTATCCATCTAATCTCTTATCATCATCTCTTCAATCTTCTAAAAATAATATAGATTGGTTATTCTAAGCATCTTGTCCCCCATCATTTTCAACCCTTTCATCCATCTCACATCCCAATCAAATCCTCCTCCATTCAATCTTGCACAAATCATCTAATCACATCCTTGTTCTTGTTCCTAGCCCTGCTACAAGCGTTGATCCAATCATCATCCTCATCATTATCATCACTATCATCGGGATGTATCTTTGCCTATCCTTTAGTGTTTTTTGGGATGTATCCTTTCCTCATCAACAACACTCATCAGAATGTTCCTTCCCTCATCAACAACACTTTCATCATTATCATCGGGATGTATCTTTCCCTATCCTTGTGTTGTTTTGGGATATATCATTCCCTCATTGACAACATTCCATCCATCATCAACCCATTTTGGCTTGTAGCTTGAGTAGGGAAACATCACATTTTTCCTTAAATCCATTTGTGCTTCCCAATCTTCTATCGTTTATCATCCTCTCTTATCCATCACTTTGCATCATCTTCCTCATATACCCCTTTCATTGTCTCCTCCATTTCGAGAGCACACCCATGTTCTCTTCAACCTACATGTCCTCTCAAGGGGGCATCCTCAATCCCTAATCTTCATCTTCAGCCCCCATCATCTTTCTTCCTAGTCACTCCTTTGAATGTCTGGGGCATCTTTTTCAATCTAACCATCTTCTTCCTAGTGTTATCTTTTAATCTTCTTTGAAATGATGCTACTTCATAACACCATCTCAAAGAGGGTAAAAATGTAGACACCTAAATTTGGACACTTACATTGGTCCAAATTTATCCCTCTTCATCTAAACATCCTCTTATTCACGTTAATTAGGTAATATTGCTATTATCTAATTAATACCTCTAAATTCCTCTAAATTCCTAAGGTATCTAGTTAAATAATTAAATACCTTGCTCCCTTTTCCCCTTTTCCTCAAAGGAATTAAATAAATAATACATTTATTTAATTCCCCACATGTCACATCCTTTTCCTTAACCCTAATCCATCTCGTAATCCCATCATTAGGGATGTGTCACATCCTCCAACTTTTGCAAGTTGGCCTCTAATCTTCATTAACCACTAATTGTCTTCTAATCAGTGATTAGTCAGTCTAATCAATCCCCCTTTGGTCAACTTTCTCATTCCTAAAGGAATTTTTAATTCCTTTTTGTCTTCCCCATGTGAATTTAAAATTCACTTTTATTCCTCCAAAGAATCTCCTCTTCCCCATGTGATCATTGAGAGGTCACATCAAGTCACATGAATCCAAGAACCTTCTATTCCCAATCATGTGAATTTAAAATTCACTTTTATTCTTCCAAAGATTCTCGTCTTCCCCATGTGATCATTGAGAGGTCACATTATCCTTATTCCCATCACATGTCATCTTCCACCTCATGTGTCCTTGTGACACTTCATCTGCCACATGGCAAGATGTGAGGGCTTGTGAGTCCTCAACTCACCATAGCACTTCATCTTGACCATGGTGGCTCAATCATGATCGTTGAATTATCTAGAGAATTCAATTTCTTCTATAAATACCCCATTTTTCATTCATTAAGGGACCTTATGCATTTTGTATCAAACTTATGCTCTTGTGCAATTCAAGCAATAACCAAGCACTTCTTTGCATTTAAGCCATTTTGCATACTTACCTCCATTTCCATTATCATGGCATACTTAGTCTAGATCTCATCCCACCTTGCATCCATTTCTCATCAATATTTCCATCCAAGGAGCACATATTTCCAGCTACATCAAGGGCCAACCAAGAAGATCAGCACAAAGGTATAACCATTTTCATTCTTATCTTTCTTTTGTGCTTAACTTAGGCTAATCATTGAGGTGGTTTTGTGTTTCTTTATTTTGCATTTTCTAGTTAAGTCTTGCATACTTAGATAGAAAAACACTTGCACACAATGATAAAACATCAAATCCATGAGGGTGAAGAAATATATGTGGATTTGATACATGTATAATAGACACACACAAAAGAAAATGGCCTTAGATCCATGGGAGTGACCTAATTTCAATGAGTGTGAACAAATATATGTGTATGTGATCCATGGATCTTATTAATACATGTACAATTGATCCAAAATACATAATCTTATATGTTTTTATCAATTCTATTCAATATTTTCCATTTAACTCACATGATACTCATAAATTTTTTATTTCTACTTATATTTAGGGTGAGATGAGTGTTAGAGATCCACTTAGCAACAATAGGATATAAATAATTTTTGACCTAGATCTCACAGGTACAAGTTTTCAGATGGTAAATAGGGTTTTTCTTAGGTTTATGAGAGAATTGTTAGCATTTGGGAATTAAAAGGAAATCCATCACAACGAAAAATTTGAGTCAATTGTAAAGAAAAAATTTCCTATAAGAAAATTTAGGGTACAAACACTTCTTGCATTAAGCCTATGAGGAGGTAGTTGTCAATTATTAAATTTATAATAATTATAGTAGCATAATAAGGTATAAAAAAATTACAAAATAATGAGATTAGAAGAGTATAAACAACCATATAAGATAAGTTACATAGATATAACTTCAAAGAACTATTTCAAGAAAAAACCAACCTCCAAAAGTAGTGACACCAATGTATTCATGGCAACAAAATAATTAAAATGCAATATTAAGTTTCATCCCTTCCTTCAATATTAACACCTACAACCTAGAGGAAAATGAAAACATAACCTTTCAAATACATATAATGAAACATCTGGGCATGTGCAGGATCATGGTATGCCAAAAAGTGGCAATGGAGAAAAAAATACGTGTTTCTACGACTCAAAAAAGCGAAAAGGGTGAGTTGACTTTTTGGGGCTCGGGTGATTACCGAGGTAGAGGGAAAACTTAGATTTAAGAATCGGATATCCGATCCAAATCGGATATCTGATTTTGTTGACATATATATACATAGCATTTCGGGCGACCAAAACTCATTTTTACATTCGCATTCGGCTCAACCGCGGTGTGGAAAGTGAAAATCAAATATCCGATTTGAAATCCATCTCCAACAAGTAAAATTCTTGATTTTTTATTTGCTCTAATCAAATTTTCAATTAGATTTGTTTAATTTTAGTTGATTTTTTTCAAAATAGGGTTTTTTGGTAGAGTTTTTTATGATGAATATTGTATGTTTGCAATGGATTTTGATGAAAATTGAATGCAATGGATTTTGATGAAAATTGAATGTTTGCAATGGCAATGGATTTGGATTAAAAATTAGAGAATTTTATTAATTTTTGTTAAAAACTAGGGTTTTTTATACTATTTTCATTTATATTCTAGTATAGTAGATTCTAATATTCCTTCGGTAGCTAGTTTCACGAAATTTTTGACTAATGCTCAAAATCCTTTTGGAAAATAAGTTTCCTCTCCCACAATAATGCCTTCTATTCCCAACTTTACACCTCCAATCATAGCATCAATGATGGAATATAACAATGGTTTAAACTCAAGCTTAGGAATTTCTAGTGGAAATTATAATAGTTTTGTCCCTTCACCTATAACACCTTCATATTCATCACCCCTCCTAAACATGAAATATAATATCCCACCATTCCTCCATACTAGTTCACCATACTTGAAAAACTCTCACAACATGTGGCCCAATGATTTTGTGATAAATCAACTTTTTTATTTAAAGCATGAGATTATTACAACAACAAATTTCAAACTTAAACCAAAATCAAACCAATAGTAAACATCCAAAATACCTTACACATAGTTCATTAATGTTCACTATTTTAAATACACCTATACTACAAAACATTGAAATACCTCGCTTTGGAAAGTACAATGGTAAAAAATATCCTAATAACCATTTGTTAGTTTTTACTACCTTGTGTAGAGACTTTATTTTTGAAGATTCACTCATAGTGAAACTCTTTTCTAGATCATTGAAAGATATGGCCTTGGATTGGTTTTGTTCATTGTCAAACAATCAATTACCTCCTTTACACAACTCATTAATGATTTCCTCAACACTTTCAAGTGAACAGTCCTCAAGTTACATTAACAAATTTAGTTCATTGTAATTAAGGACCTAAAGAAAATAAAACTTTATGAAATGATACTAATCCCTTTTATTTGAAATTCTCCTATAGTCTTCAAGATGTTGACATTCAAAGGGTGTTTATAGGTAACTTACAACCTAATATTCAAGATAAGAAATTGCTAATGAAATATCCATCCTTAACATGTTTTTGTATAACCCTTCATGATTATCGAATATCGATTAGTTGGTATGAAGGTACCCCTTCATAGGCTCCTATTGGTCAATCATATAAGTCATGCCTCAAAAAAACTATCAATCATTTAAAAAGAAAAACAAAATATTCATTACTTGATAAACATTCATGTCAAACTGCTCATAATATTGAGACAGAAGTAACTACTGTAAACATAACTCTAGATATAAATTTAGGCCATGAGATAGGAAATTTTCATAGTTGTTTGATTCTCTCCATGTGATCATGTTGCAATTGTTAAACAAGAATATGATTCAACTTCCTCCAATTAGTCATATTCAAACAATTAAACCTTTACCATGAAACTTTAATGCAAAAACATTTTTTCAATATCATCGTACACCTCGACATGATATGGAAAGATGTAAGCATATTTATAACCAAGTGCAAGACCTCATTCTAATCAAATCCAGTTGGATGACCTATTAATGACAAAGGAAATAAATTGGTTTTTTCACCTAATCAATACTTACAAATATTTACAAGCCCATTTCCAATTCATTCAACAAACTTTGTTCAATACAATGATGAGATTTTCCATCTTTATAAACATTATTAATATTCAAAATCATAAAGGAAAAACCAATATTTTGTTTGACATTTCTTTTACATATATTGATTCTTCTATAACTTACACTTGATGGTCTTCTTTTATATCCAAGTTTGAAACCCGAAGGGAATACTCATTGATCCCATGTACATAGTGAATATGATCAAAGAGTTGTGTATGTACATGAACTTTATGCAGATGATTATGAACAATCAAAAGCATGATTAAAAGCTCATGATGGTTATGGCTTTCCCTATAATTGGTTTGATAACTCTCCAGTAAAGGTTGGACCTAAATAGTTGGGTGGTTTTGATAGATTTTTTATGAAAAATTTGAGTTTAGCATGGATTTTGATGAAATTTGAATGTTTGCAATGGATTTTGACTTTAAAATAGTGTTTTTTATGTATTTGGATTAAAAATTAGAAAATTTTATAGATTTTTGTTATAAACTAGGGTATTTTTATAATATTTTCATTTATATTGTCTAATTCTAATTAGATTGATTTGTTTTTATATTATGAATCAAGCATTATGAAATTCTTGACAATGAAAATGCACCAATTCACCACCTCCACACCACCCTCACACCTCCTCCACCTCCTCCTCCACCTCCTCTACCTCCTTCACCTCCACCACCTCCCACCACCACCACACTCACCACCTCCCGGCCATCAGACTAAAGATTAATTTCTGAAAAATTGCAACAATTAAGGGACATTTCTGAAGTTTATACGAGAGTCCCTCGATTATCTTCGATGTCAAACACAATGAATGAAATAATTAAAAATATAGAAACCCTCTCCTCACAACATAATGCCTTTCATTCGTGGCGAGAAGACATGAGAGAATATTATGCATGTGGATTGTCCTATGATGATGTGAAAGATCTTGGAATAACCAAATCCCAAATAGCCTCTTTATTTGTTAACCCCCGCACTGGTTTGCCAGTTAATGTTAATAAAACAAAACTTTCTATAAAATGGTGCACTCATAGAGACATTGTAGAAAACTTTTGGGATCGTTGGTGTATGGTTTTTTTGAAACCACCGAACAACAATTTGGATGTACCATTTTACTTTATAAAAAAATTATATGCTAAGTTTGTGTTAGGGCATCATGTCAATTACTTTTACATTAGACCCTTCCAGGGCGTTGGTGGAGGTATGCCCCAGGATAGAGAAGGGGCAGTTAGAGTAATACCCCACCCACATGTTCCCCTCCCTCGCCTTCCTCCGCCACCTCCAGTATACCATCCAGATATTATGCAGGATGCGGCCACACAGACTATCCATGCTATTCACTCTTTGAGTGGTCTTTGGTTTCGCATGCTTCTGTAGTAGCTCAGCCACATTCTAGTGATGTTGGTGATGGCTCGAGTGCTGCTGCATCATCCTCATTAGGTCCATATATTTGTGTACCACATACTTGCTGTGTGTACCAAATATGCTTGGGTCCTCTTGTGACTGCCGAGCATCCCCTAGACACTTCTGATTATGACTTCCATGATGTGGATATTATAGATCATATGCAGGGGAGTGGAGCACACCATACAGAGTCCTCTCCTGCTAGAGAGGGGGACATTGGAGGCGTGACACAGGTAAAATTTGAGTTGTGAATTTATAACTTGCATTTGTTTTAAAATGAATATTAATAAGAGATAGTATAATGTACTAATATTTATTTACATGGTCTATTTGATTGATGTCAAGGAGGAGGCTGACAAATGTGATGGATGGCACCTTTAGAGGCCTTCATTTTGGCACAGACCTTTGCTGCAATTATATATTTTGCACTCACTCATTTACATTTATTTATTGTATACTTTCTTGTCCTTTGAATTGTCATTAAAATGAAATTATATAATAACTTATATGTTTATCTTATTTTCCTCTTGTAGGAAATACCTTATGCGAGCGAGGTGCAACCTTGTCCGATTATGGAAGTGTAATGTTGGATAAGGGCAAATGAATTGAACTCAAATTTGATTGAATTAAAATTTTAAGATCTTATATTGATTATACAGCATGGAAAGAAAGGCATAGATTGGTAGTTTCATATGTACTTGTCATTTTTATGTGTAGGGTATTATGAGCTATACGTCCTTGTTGATAAGGGCCACAACACTCGAAGCAGTACGTATTGGAACCCTTGAAGGAGTAGGTGTTGAAGCAGCTCAAGGAGGAGGTGTCGAAACACCTAAAAAAGTATGTGTTCATTTTATTTTGTGTTTGGTATTTATATGTTCCTATTATTGACAATTGTATGCTAACTTGGATCAGTTTTATGTTTTGGTTCACCTATATAGATTGAGTACAAAAATGGTTTGAGTCGGTTCTTTGAGAGGGGCATATTCTAGAACTCCTGACCCTTTGAAGGAGCGGATATTTCAGGTAATCAGATTACAATTTTAGAGTTCAATTATAATTTAATGTATATGATTTTTATATTAATTATTGATTTTAAATTATATAGTATAACTAATCTCTCAATTATTGGTTTGACTTTTTCTTGTCTGACTACCTTTAGAGCAGCAGGTGCTTCAAGAGGCTCATTTGATGATCCACGATTATTTTAGAATGAGATGAACATTTTGGCATGTAAATATTGAATAGTTACGAGATGGCATATGCACCCACATATTGTAAATTTGTTTGAGTTGGCGTTGATGCCCATTTTTGTATATGGACATACACTTGATTATTGGATAATTTCATATATAGAAGTTGACAATTGAAGTTAATTGCCTCCTCGTATTGCATAATTAAACTCTTTGAAATTTTAAATCAAGTGAGCAATGGTTAAATATCTTGATGTACAATAGCATAAAAGAATGGTTATATTATATAGTTTATTCATATTGCAGTTACATTGCATTGCACATCTTTCAAACTCAAAGGATTACCTCACATTGCATAAGTCAAATTCTGATAGATGAAAAAATTTCAATTACAATATAGTTTTTACAAAGTCAACCTAAGCAATTATGCAATTACTTCACGGTACATAACTAATAATTAAAAATTTATTCATATTATTGATTACATTGCATTACATCTTTCAAGCTGAGCCATTTGCTTCACATTGCATAAACATCCACTCCAAGCACCTATCCTTGATGTACCTGCCTTTTAGCTCAGTCAAATAAATGCTAGGCACCAATTTCAGTTAGTCTTGTCAGTCTAGGTGCCTATTCTCATCCATCATGCCCCTCAAAACATCATTTTAGATCCTCCCAGGCACCATTTTTACCTGCTGCTCACTGCTTCATGACTACTAGGCACACTTTCAAAAGCCTCATGTCGCTAACTCACATTCCAGTTAGGTGCATGTTTTGGCTGATGCTCTATAAAAGACCTCTCCTTCTGCCACTTAACGTTGATAAAGCATAGACCTAGGCTAACACATACCTATACTTTCAAATTAAATTAATTAACCCATGCAAAAACAAAATCACAAGAACACAAGAGCACACAAATTAGTCACTCACTATTAGGTTGAACAAGAGGAGCAAGTAAACAAACATAATTTGCAATCTTTCCTTTATTTATTTCATTACCCCAGTTACTACTTTCAAATTTGACTAAAACATTATTCAAAATGCAGCGTATATGGTATAGTACAATGTGGCATGAAAATGAATCTCTGCTTCATACAATATAATAATCTACTTCAATTGAAGTCCAGTATAAAATATATTAAAGGAGGACTATATCTAATAAGAACAAGATAGAGATTAAGAACTTGGATGAATCACTTGTAACCAAACTCAGT
Organism: Sequoia sempervirens; assembly: GCA_007258455.2. NCBI lineage: Eukaryota > Viridiplantae > Streptophyta > Pinopsida > Cupressales > Cupressaceae > Sequoia > Sequoia sempervirens. The sequence continues at coordinate 498 of VDFB02061983.1, read as the reverse complement.
AGCCCAAGGGAGGACTTTCCAACAACCCATAAAAATGTTCTATAATATCATGAAAAAAGTAAAGCATCAGTAAGTCAAGGATCTTATTATATTGCATAGTAACAAGGCTCTTCTTATATTGATCTTATAATTATTGTAAGCATAAGTCTTCAAGGATCTTATTATATTGCATGGTAACAAGGCTCTTCATTCTTCTGTGGAGAGACATCATCTACATTTGCAACGGAGGCTTGATGCTTAGGTCTATCTGAACAATGTTTGGAAAAGTGACCAAACTTATCACACCTAAAGCATTGAATTTTTTCAATTCACAGTGAAGGTTTGGACAATGAAGCTCTTTTATTTGGGTTGTAGATCAAACAAACTGAAAAAAGAGACAAGGGGTCAGAAGTTCTAATCTACTTCCTAAGAATTCAAGAGACGGTATTGACTTGGTGAAACAAAACCAAACTTCGGCTTCCTACCACGCAGGGAATTCCAGACAACTACTGTGAAAGC
>VDFB02061981.1:0-26690 GCA_007258455.2 Sequoia sempervirens | reverse complement strand
CAAGCCATTTGCCAACATGTTTTTAGCCCCCAAATAAACAAACCAATTCCACCAACCAAAAAACAAATTTCAATTAAATGGTGTAGGCACCCACAGATAACTGCAAATTTTTGGGATAGATGGTGGATGGTGTTTGATACTCCACCACATGGAAATTGTGAGGTTCCCGTATACTTTTTGAGAAATTTATGGGTCAAGTTTGAGTTGGGTTTAAAACTGAACTATTTTGATATGAGGTCATTTTAGGGAGCTAGGCATGGCATGCCCCAACATAGATTAGGAGCACGTGTCGATCCTCAGCGACGTGCTTCAATTGCTCCTATTGTTGCTCCTCCTTCTCCTAGTGTTCCCACTACATTTCAGCAGTAGGCGATGTTGTTGACATTAGGAGCATTGAGTTCTCTTCCAGGACATCTCACTTGTCAGACTACACATGCGGCGGTTGAATTGGGAAATAGAGAGCATGGAGGCTCAGGCTATGGGCATACTCAGGCATCTACTTCAAGTAACCCACATGCATCTAGGACAAAGTCATATATGAATTTACTATATTCTGAGGATCATCCTACATAGGTATGTTCATCTTTTGAACTTAGGCACATTTAAATAATTTGTTTGAAATGTGCAAAATTAATGTAAATAATAACATCAAATTATATATATAATATAATATTAATTCAAGAAGTGTTTGGTGTAGATGCATGATCACATGATGCCTGAATCTCAATATGATCATGTCTATATTTTGAGTGTTGTAGATTTGGGCTCACCTTTTGGTCAGGTACAAACCAATATATATTTTAATTTTTGTGGACATATATAATTTAATTTGAATTTGTACACATGTGTGAAATGATATATTATATCTAGATGTAGGGAGATCATGTGATAACGAGTACCAACCAACCACAAGTTTTGGTGAGCACTCATAAGTCGTCATCAGCTCAGGTGCATGCTTTCAAAAGTTTGTTAAGTTTAAATTAAATACACATCATAGATCTAATTTAATTTGAATTTGTACACATGTGTGAATGATCTATACATTTTTGTATCTATATGCAAGGATTTCATGTGATACCCATGGCGGGTGCACCTAAGACATCGTCAACATTTATTCATGGGCAATCTTAGGTGCATGGTCATGAGGTCATATCATTCGAGGTTGTAAAATTTACTAAATCTCCTATACAATTTTTAGGGACCTTTTAAATATATATATTTGAGGTTTTAACATATTGTTTGCTTTATATGAATATGTAGGATATAGTAGACCAAGCATTTGGACGTTCTCAAGTGACAGTTATGCTACCTGTTGAACAAAATGTGCCAATAGATTCACATGATCATATGGTAATTTATGCATACTAAAAATCATTTTTACTGTATTTACTAGATATTTAATTAACTTTATTTTTATCAAGTTTGTATTTTCAAGTTTATATGTTAAATTATATCAAAATTTCTAAATAACTTTAAATATAATTTCAAGTTTCTTGTACTCTTTTACAGGATGATACAGGTACATCTAGTCCACGTGGAGCAAAGAGGAGACTTGATTTGACTGATCGCCCTGATAGTTAGATGGTTTTAAATTTTATGGACTATAGATCTCTAGTTTTATTTAAATATATGTGTTGGACTTGACCTATAAATTTTGAACATGTTATTTCATGGAACATCTCACATACATTATATCGATTAATATGATCATGTTTGTGTTTATTTATATCAGTTGACTTTAATATGATGATTATATATATGCACTCAATTATGATCATGTTATGTTCATTTTGATGATTATATGCACTCATGTATGTATAGATATTTTATCTAATTTTCAAGTAATATGCACTATATAAATTCTTATCTAGAATCAAATTTCATATATATAATTATCACATGGTTAGGTGGAAAATTAAAACATTCCTTAAATTGTTTATATCATATTCATAATAAATTAAGGGTAGGTAATTTTAACTATTTTCCAATTCTAGTAAATATTTGAATCACTGAACAAAAATCTATCTCCTGGTATGTATAAAATGTATAATCTATACAATTGAACAATTATATAAAATGCGGTAAATACAAGACATGATTTGTATAAGATAAAATTGGAACAAGATATTTAAAAAGTGACTAATAAGTTCATTGAAGTTCATGCATCGAACAAACATATATAATGTATATTGATGTTTAATACAACTATATAACATGATGAAACACATGTGTGCATGTAGATACAATTAAAGCTTATCAACTTTTAAGTCAAGACCACAAATTGATATTTACATAGTCTCTTGATAAAAAAAAATTACAGTGAAAATCACATGGTAGACCGACTTAATGAGAACTTGCAAAAATAATTAATGTAAGTAAAGTAACTATAGTTTTTATGAGTCTTTTAATTAGTTCATGCAAGAAAAGAACAATATATAGTAAAAGTTATAAAATTGAATCTTATAAATTCCTTACAAATTCAAGTGATGTTTGCCATAGGATGGATTAAGGGGACCTAAGAGGATATAGCTTAAGGGATCCTAAGAGAATTCCTTAAGGGGAGTTAAGAGAATGACTTAAGGGGATGGAAGAGGGTGGATTTAGGGGAGTTAATAGAATGACTTAAAGGGATGCAAGAGGTGATTGAGGAGTTGATAGAATGACTTAAAGGGATGAAGGGTGGATTGAGGATGCATGTCATGAACCTAGGATGTGGTTAATATGGGTCTAAGAGGATGGATTAAGGAATTATGGGCCAAGGGATGCAAGAGGGTCAATTAAGGGATGTAGAGGATATGACTTAAAGGGTACTTTAAGAGGATGACAGGGATGCAAGAGGGTGGATAAGGGGAGTTGATAGAGAATGACTTAAGGGATGTAGAGGGTGGATTAAGGGGTGATATAATTACTTAAAGGGATGTAAGAGGGTGGATTAAGGGGAGTTGAGAGAATGACTTTAGAGGGATTAAGCATCTCATTAACCCTAGAAATCTCTAACCCTTAACCATAGGACTTAAGGCCTAGGAGATGAACTCTAAACCATTAACCCATATAGATTTTTTTATTCTAAACATCTCATGAACCCTAGAAATCCTAATTGTTTCAAGAGGATGGCTTAAGGAATTATGAGAGTGACTTAAGGATGTAAGAGGTCGATTAATCGGATATGAGGGGATATGACTTAAGGGTTTTTTAAGAGGATGGCTTAGGGGATGCAAGAGGGTGGATTAAGGGAGTTGATAGAATGAAGGGATGTAAGAGGGTGGATTAAGTGGAGTTGATATAATGACTTAAAGGGATGTAAGAGAGTGGATTAAGGGGGTTGAGAGAGAATGACTTAAAGGTATGTAAGAGAAGTGGATTAAAGGAGTTAAAGGCCAAATTAAAGGGATTAAACATCTCATGGACCTAAAGCTAAACCCTAAACCATAAACCATAGGACCTAAATCCTAGAAGATGAACCCTAAAACCTTTAAACCCATATAGATTTGGTATTCTAAGCATCTCATGAAACCTAGAAACCCTAAACCCTAAAACATGGGACCTAAAGCCTAGGAGATGAACCCTAAACCATTAACCCATATAGATTTGTTATTCTATGTATTTCATGAACTATACAAAATCTAAACCATAGGACCTAAAACCTAGCATATGAACCCTACACCCTTTAAACCCATATAGATTTGTTATTCTAAGCATCTCATGAAACCTAGAAATTGTAAACCCTAAACCATAGGACTAAGCCTAGGAGATGAACCTAAACCATTAACCCTTATAGATCTATTATTTAAGCATCCATGAATAGAAACCTAAACCTAAACAATAGGACCTAAAGCCTATTGAACAGACCCTAAACCTTTAAGCCATATAGTTGTTGTTCTCAGCATCTCCTTGGAAACCTAGAAGCGGTAAACCCTAAACCATAGGACCTAAAACGAGAGATGAACCACTAAGCCATTCTTCCCATGAACCTATTATTCATCTCATGAACCTGAAACCCTAGAAACCCTAAACCATAGGACCTAAAGCCTAGAAGATGAACCCTAAACCCTTTAAACCCATATAGATTTTTTATTCTAAGAATCTCATGAAACCTAGAAACTGTAAACCCTAAACCATAGGACACAAGAAGCCTGAGATGAACACTAAACCATTAACCCATAGATTTTTATTCTAATCTCATGAACTCTAGAAACCCTAAACCCTAAACCATAGGACCTAAAGCCTACCAGATGAACCCTAAACCCTCTAAACCCATATAGATTTGTTATTCTAAGCATCTCATGAAACTTAGAAACCCTAAACCCTAAACCATAGGACATAAAGCCTAGGAGATGAACCCTAAACCATTAACCCATATAGATATGTTATTATAAGCATCTCATGAACCCTAGAAACCCTAAGCCCTAAACCATAGAACCTAAAGCCTAGGAGATGAACCCTAAACCATTAACCCATATAGATTTGTTATTCTAAGCATCTCATGAACTCTAGAAACCCTAAACCCTAAACCATAGGACCTAAAGCCTATGAGATGAACCCTAAACCATTAACCCATATAGATTTGTTATTCTAAGCATCTCATGAACCCTAGAAACCATAAACCCTAAACCATAGGACCTAAAGCCTAGAAAATGAACCCTAAATCATTAACCCATATAGATTTGTCATTCTAAGCATCTCATGAACCTTAGAAACCCTAAACCATAAACCATAGGACCTAAATCCTAGTAGATGAACCCTAAACCCTTTAAACCCATATAGATTTGTTATTCTAAGCATCTCACGAAACCTTGAAACCATAAACCCTAAACCATAGGACCTAAAGCCTAAGATATGAACCCTAAAACATTAACCCATATAGATCTATTATTCTAAGCATCTCATGGACCCTAGAAACCCTAAACCATAAACCATAGGACCTAAAGCCTAGCAGATGAACCCTAAACCCTTTAAACCCATATAGATTTGTTATTCTAAGCATCTCATGAAACTTGGAAATCGTAAACCATAAACCATAGGACCTAAAGCATGGAGATGAACCTAAACCATTAACCCATATAGATTTTATTCTAAGCATCTCATATGCCTAGAAACCTAAACCCTAAACCATATGACCTAAACCTAGGAGATAGACCCTAAGAGGATGGATTAGGGTGGTTAGAGACTTAAGGGGATGCAAGAGGATGGATTAAGGAGTGAATGCTCTTGAGGATATGGTTTAAGGGGTCCTAAGGATGGCTTAAGGGGTGTTGAGAGTGTGACTTAAAGGGATGCAAGTGGATGGATTAAGGGTAGATATATTAGGATATTAATTGAGGGGTCCTAAGAGGATGAATTAAGGGGTGTTGAGAGAGTGACTTAAGTGGATGCAAGTGGATAGATTAAGGGTAGATATGTGTGGATGGCTTTAAAGAGTCTGAAGGATAGCTTAAGGGTGTTGAGAGTGATTTAAGGGGATGCAGAGAGGATGGATTAAGGGTATATATACGAGGATATGGATTAAGGGGTCTTAAGAGGATGGATTAAGGGGAATTAATAGAGAGACTTAAGGGGATGTAAGAGGATGGATTAATGGTACATAAGAGGATGGCTTAAGGGGTCCTAAGAGAATGGCTTAAGGGGATATGAAATCAATTATAAATTTTTTATAAAATGACAATGAATTATTTAGTTTTATATTTATACTATCAATTAAATGTATCTAGAACTATATATAGTTACTTGTCTCTAGATTCAAATTCCATTGTAATATATATGCATGTCCTCTTTTTTTTTTGTAATGCATCTAGTTTTGGGAGACTTGAAACAAAAAATGATATACAAATTTAATTAGAAATGACTAAAGACAAATATATGAACATGTATATGATAAATTCTCAACTACATAGTGACTATCAATTAAATATATATACAACTATATACTTACAAATATTTATTTACTCTATTGTATCATCTGCATCCTCTCTTTTTTGTAATGCATCTATGATTGTCTCATGATCATCCATTGAAAGTGTCCATAAAACTTTATTAGCAGGCATCCCTTGATATCTAACTAGTTTTATATTGGTTGCAAAATCAAATGTGAATAATGCATAATCTTCTTGTGTCTTTCCTTAAAATTCAAATACGAGGCAATCATTCTTTCTTATCAAATATTTTTAGAGCGAGAATTGCCAACAACGACCACCAACGTTGGATACTCAAAGTTGTCATCATCACTCTAGAATGTCACATTTATATTTTCTCTCAACACATATAGCCAACCAATACTCTGTCTCCTCTTCATTCCCATCAAGTGCAACAATAACATACACATGTCCTGAAAAAAAAAAAATCAATAAAAAGTGACATATTTAATTCACATATAAATATGCATACATATAAAATTCAATTCAATTTAGTACTTCTTGCAAGATCTGAAACACAGTCTCATAATCATTTGATCAGGAGCACTTGATTATCTTGATTGTCGTTCCATATTGAACATGTCAATGTAGGTGTTAAGACTCTTTATTTGCCATTGTTTACATTCCATTCCGTATTTTCACATGCCTCCCAATCACCTACAATACAAAATTGAAAAAAGCATGCCAACTCCCTTGTCCATATTGTCCATGTGTTTGCATTTGAACTCTTAAACGAATGCCATTTTGCAGATCCATTAATTGTTCACAATCTTGTCGAGAAAAAATATCATTTTCTTCAACTAACCAAAAGAAGCGTCGAATTATTGAGCTCTCACTTGTTCTTGTAGATAATTTGGTATTGCACCAATCTACAATTGCACATGCATCTCTAAATTTCACAGCATCCTCAAATTTTAGTTGCTCTCTAGCAAAAGCTCTTTTCACACATGCACCTGCTCCATTGTGTTCTCCCTTGCCATCTAGCTTAAAAAAAACTCCACATGTATTTGGATGTTATTTCCTTATAGACTCTACACAACCAATAAACATTCTAGCATTCTTGAATTGACCATGCAATTGTCAGAGCCATATGAGATATTTATCTCATTGAATTCCCTCTATTTTAAATTTTTATAAATATCAAAACAATATTGAACAAGCTCGGATAGATATAATCAATTATCCTTACATAAAAATGGTACTCTCTAAAAAAAAATCTATTATCTTCTCTACTATCATTTGCATGTCTATAAATAATATAAAAAAATATAGCTACTTGCACTAAATTATAATAATGTCATTGAATTTCTTCTTGTGGAGCAAGAGTATAATTTTTAGAAAAATCAACAATTGACAATATAGTTCCAATTGGGAATGTGTTTTTACATAAATGAATTTGATTATCAATAAAATGAGCATACTGAGAGTGTTTAACATATTTAGGTACAATATTATCTTTAAATTATTTAATAAATGCGTGCAAACTAAATTTTCCACAATTATCTCTAGCGTTTCCAAATTTTCCATCTTTAAAGAATACTCAACATTTTAAATTGTTTTACATCCACTAATTGTTCAAATTCATCTTAACTACTTTCATGCATACATTCTCCTAATAGTGAAAGTTACCCACATCTATTGTAATCTCTATAAATACATGCACTAAATAAAATAAGTTTCCATTAGAGGTTCACAAAACAAACACGCTGAAATATTTGATTATTTGGTGGCATATTAATACCACAAATGCTCTTGCATAATTTGGATTTAGCTACAAAGTGCATTGTATATAATAAAATGTCATAATAATAACAAAATTGTACATAGGTCTTACAACAACAAAATTCATTGTTTATTAATTCTAACATATCAAAGGTTTCATAAAATGATGCTGACTTATACTAATATTAAATGGTAAGTTGAACCTCTAAATTTTTATATAATTCAGTTAGGTCATATCTAAGAGATACTTTGGATGAAGTTCACAAATTTGGAACCCACCATAATTTAAAGACATCTCTAATGTTAGGTGATACTCTTGTATTATCATGCCAAAATTTTTTATTAAAGATTTAATTTCATTAGTTAATTTCATGTCTGATCTTAGGAGTCTACCGCTAAAACTCCAACATTGATTAATTGGATCATTTTCAATACTTTCTCTTCTTTTAGCAACTCTTATCAAAGTTTTAGGATTTACTTTTATACATTTACTAATCTTAACATTCTTTTATTTGAAGTTGCTTTATTAACTAGAGCAGTTGTTATTGCACAACGAGCTACATTCTTATCTTTAGATCAGCTTTTCTTACCTATACAATCAATAGCATTAGCAACACTAGATATGACTTGTTCTACTGAATCATCTTTCTTTTTTGATTTTACAAAAATGCCTAATTTTTTCATCACTTTTATCATTTTCAACATTCTCATCAATTGCATCATGAGTTGACATTGAAAACCTAATTTCTTTCTATTAAAAAACATTCTATATATTCTATTTCCATAAGTTCTCATTTGTCTCCAAGATACTTTACTAGGAAGTTTATCTAGCACATATTTTTCAATTGTAAAAAAACATTTTCATATTCATCCATACAAGGGGTTTCATTTTCATTCACACAAGGGGTTTCATTTTCATTTTCAAACATAAAAGGTATTTCATTCTCATTTTCATCAATATGAGGAATTTAATTCTCATTTGCATTCTTATAAGATATTTCATTAGTTTTTTGTTTTTGCATTATTTCAACCCTAGAATTATTGACATCATCAATAGTGTATCCAAATTCCTGTAAATAACTAAGATCAATATTATCAAGACTTGGGTTTGAAGACATACATGGATAAATTGTTTGAATAGGTGCATTTTCCATAACATTGGCAGGTGGATTTAAAGACATACCTGAAGTTGTTTGCATAGGTGCTATTTCCATATCATTCAAAGTTGAAGTTGAAGGCATAGTTGGGTTTGTCTCCATAATTGCATTTTCCTTCATATTCACCATCTCCACATTTGGATCATCTATATTAATCTCATCATTCATGGCTTCCTCTTCAACATTCATGGAACTAGATGCTTCCAAATTTTTCATTTGACGAACCCTTTCTCTTCTATCCCTTTGTCTTTGTGCCTCCATTTCTTTATTTGCTTGAATTTATTCGGGTGTCATTGTGAGATGAGGATATCAGTATTGGCTAATTTACGCTTGATCCATGAAGAATCAAAACATAATGGAGCCACTAATACTTGAATCTCAATAAGATCATTCAAATGAAATTGAAACTAAACATTTATCAAAACCTAACATACTAAATTATGAAAGATTTTAAAACATCTACTCCAATCCATCTGAAACTTATCCCGTTGTGGAATTGGTATCGTGTTGATGTGGAACAACGACCCTTTCCCAATCCCATGATTAGTGAGCCTGTTTCAGTCGATTCTATGGAAGAGAATCGATGAAACCATTGTGATTGATGTATGAAAACCTAGTTTATTCTAAAAATGAACATGATGCAAGCTAAGTTACCCTTATTTTATGCTAAATGATGAATATATACAAATGCTAAGCTAATTCTAAGCTAAAAGATTCAAAACCCTAATTTATAAACAAGCTAAGATAGATGCATGGAAGTCATTAATGGATCCTCTAAGCTATTATGCAATGAAAATGAACTAAAATAAGGTAAAAAGTGAGTAAATATGAGAGTATGGATGCAAGTGATTTCAATAGCATAAGTTTGCAATTGAAAGATGGATCCATTTGTCTCCAAATAGTGATCTATTTATAAGAGAGCAAATGAGGAATGAAGGGTTGAGATCAAAAATATTAATCAACGGTCCAAGATGAAGGGGATGAGAGGCATGGATCATGGATTCTCAGCAATGGATGAGAATGCATTATGAGATTTAATCAAGGGCTCACACTTGCTTCAAACAAACACACTTTTGACTTGCTCACATAGGTCAAAGGTAACTTGCTCAAAAGGTTGAAGGTTTAGCTTGTTCAAGAAGCCAAGTGAGTTGATTGGATGAGAGATAACATTCCTTAGAATATTCCTTTGGTTGAGGAAAAAAGGTAATTTACAAATTAAAACAAATTTTTAATTGTGCTAAAAGGGGATAAGGAATATTCTATAGGAATATTCCCTTTGCTTAGAGGAAAATTAGTTTAGTTGCTAATTAAACAAGATTTAACTTATGCAATTAGGGGATTAGAAGAATTAAAGTGATATTTAGTAAATTAGATGATTTAATAAATGTGGGAGAGATGAAATGATATTTAATTAAATAACTTAGGGTTATTTAATTAAATAAGATGACTTAGAGAATTAAATTAAATATTTTGATTTATTTAATTTAATGAGATGAAATGTTAGCGTGAAAAGGGGTGAATTAACCTAGTTTAAATTAATTAGGCAAATAGATGAAAATGATGTAATTAACTAATTAGCTAGGCTAATTAAATCAATTAACCGAAAAGAGGATGAGTTAAAGAGGAAATGATGTTAGTAAATTTGTTTTAAGTGTATGATATCGATTAGGACATTTTTTAGTGTCTACATTTTGCCCCTCTTTGAAGAGAGGTACTTGCTACTTCGGTTCAAAGAATAACGCTTTTCAGATCAAAACTACTGCCTGAATCAAAAAATAAAAATAAATTTATTTTTTTTTAGATTTCCCAACGGAAGGATAAAGTTCACTCCCTGCCCCCTCAAGAAATCGAGCAGAAATTTTGAATTTTGGGTTGATTTCTTGATAAAGGTTAAAAGAGATTTGCCCCAAAGGGTCGATAAAGCCTTTGGGATGCAGAATAATGCCAAAATGCAAAAAATGATGCAAAGTGGGTTTAGATTGGAAAAAGTGGTGAAATAATGTCGACCCCATCCTTAAGATTAGATTATGGCAAAAATCCTAATTTTCTAGCTTAAATATCAAATGAAGGGTCATTCTCAATTCATTTGTGCATTCACACCTTAAGAATTCTTGTGATTTGAGCTCGACCCTTTAATGAAATGGTACACGAGGCTTCCTAGGCATAATAAATTTGGGTTTGATAGTATGGGACCACTAATATATAATTCAAAACACGATTTGAAATTTGAATTTTGATGCATTATTACACTTTAAGTTTCAAATTACCGGCAGCTATATAAATCAAGATCAATTAGTGACACATATTTATATAGCAACAATATTCATGATTTAAAATTGGGGTTTCTAATTTTAAATGGTGACACACTTGCTGATTTAGAAATTAGGGTTAGGGTATGCCAAAAGTTAAATCACGATGCTAGCTTATTTGGCAACACATGTTTTGATTTGAAATTTTAAATGCATTGGGCATCACAATTTGAAATTTGAATATAGAGACGCTATTGCGATTTCTAAGTCAGAAATTTTGAATAACGTCAAATTTTGATGATTTCCTGATAGTGTGCGCTTCGTGGATGTAGGAGGTCTTCCCACCATTGATGTCGAGGGAGCATATGCCCACTGTGTATTAGAGAGATTAGGTGATTTTTCTGAGTTATGCCAGGAGCACCTGGGGGAGATCGGTTTGTGGTACATTGCATATGCGCTTGTGATTTGGACACATCTAGCGATGATGACAACTCTGTGCGAGAGATGGCACAGTGAGACCTCATCCTTCCACCTTCCAACAGACGAGGTGATAGTTACTTTGGAGGACGTTTGGAAAATTTTTCATTTGTTGATTCACAGTGATCGCGTGATTTATGATACCGATGTTGGATTCAACACATGCCTTGAGGTTATGCAGATGGACCAGATTGTATTGGTTACCTCACAGATTGACTTGGAGTTGTACAGAGGTCATGTGTTGACTTTTAGACTAATCATCACATCCATCATTTCGGGTTTGGTGGCTCTAGATAGGTGTAGTAGAGCATTTATCCCAGGATGGGGCTTGGCATGGCATCAAAAGATACACAGGAGGACTCCTTTTGCATGGGGATCTGTGATGCTAGCCTCCTTGTATCATTATTTGCATGATTTTGTTTATTGTGATGGGAGAGCTATTGGTGTAGGGGTGACTTTGCTACACATTTGGGCATGGGAGCACATTCTCATGCTTTGGTTGATTGTTCAGATGGTAGACATGGAGCTAGATGATCCCGTTGGCTGGAGATATAGAGGTACCATTACCCTTAGGCACACTGGACAAATTGGGCTCCCGTATTGGAGATGAGTTATAGATGACATGATAGTTTTCCCCTGACGCCCATGGCTATAGATGCTGCCATGGTTTGATGAAATTCAGTAGTTATATTCTGCCAGACAGACCTGATATATGTAGGGTCGAGAGCACATAATCATTGAGAGATACTTACCAGACAAGGTGGCTTGTCAATTCGGGGATGTACAAGATAGGCCTAACGATGCATATAGGGCCATTTTTGCGAGATCGACTAGAGAGGTTCCCACATGGGGACTGACCATTCTAGCTCCAGAGACCATAGAGAGCTTTAAACAGTTGGTGGCTTAGCCTTAGGCATATGATTAGGGATAAGTAGTGACTTAGACTACGCCTACATATGATGCTTGGTTCGTTCCTCCCAAACATTTGACAGATCCAACAAGTGTTCTTCCTAGAGGGAGATCGAGAGGTAGAGGAGCGAGGAGAGGTAGGGGATAGGGAGGCCAGGACAACTAGGATGGACAGGTTTCAGGGGCTCCTCTAGTTGGACAACAGCCTCAGGTACAACCAAAGTTTTAGCCACAGGTACATGTACAACCGCAGCCAGGACCACCACCACCAGATGCGCGAGACACTCAAATACAATAGCTATAGTAGTAGGTGCAAATATTGACTGGTGAGCGAGATCAGGCCTGCCAGCGGGTTTTGGTCATTACTGCTGAGCGAGACCAAGGTCGGCAGTAGGTGGTTGCAGTCACAACGTAGAGAGATTAGGTGTTGTAGAAAGTACAAGCTGTGACTGTTGAGAGAGATCAGGAGGTTTCTCAACACCAACAAATTGAGACTATGATGGCGGCAACTCAAGGTTAGACAATTTCAATACGTTTATATCGAGAGGTAGTTAAAGAGGATGCATATTACAAGAAACATTACCATCGTGATGTTCTAGCGGTTCTCCAACAGCCAGATTTTTCACATTGTAGTGATGCATGTCCTCGAGCAGAGGATCAACCTGAGAAGTAGGCTAGAAAGGGTAGCAGCCATCAGGGCTAGTTGTTTATGTATATAATTTTTTTGATTTTTCTCTATTCTTTATCACAGATATACATTGATGGGCTCCTTTTTGATAGCCTCGTGGATATTGTACTTATCATTGATATACATACACTGATCCAAATTTTGTACCATGACATTTATTTTTTGATATACATATGATACAGATATGGATGATTCATGCTATGATTTTGTTCACTTCATTTTATGTATGGATGATATGATATGGATGCATTTACTTTATGCCTATATGATATGGATGGATGCAATGTTATGTTCTTTTTCATTATCTTTTCACAATATGATATGGATGGATGATTATGATATGTAGATGTTATGGATGCAAATGATGTGGATGCATTTCTTTTTGTATATTTTCTATGCATTTTATGATGACGATGTATGCATGTGAATGTATGGATGCTTATGATACACAACAATTTAAGATGCTTAGAATAACAAATCTATATTATACATCGCAACTCAAATGATCTAATACAAAATGTATGATGTGATATACAAATGATTGTGTTGATGGATGCTTTATGATTATTTCTAATGTTTATGAGATGCATGTATGCTGATGGTTTGTGGATGCAGGGTGGATGCATTGATGATGTTTGTGTTAACTGTCATGATACCAGGTTAGCATGGAGAGAAGATAGAAGAATAAAGAATGAATGACCGTTAATAATGATTGCTTCAAAAGATCCAACAAGTCCTTGATCCATCGAGACTTTATTAGAGAAGGTAATGAGATGATGCAAAATGCATGATGAAATGTAGGATGGGTGCTCACACTTTTTTTTGCCTTTGCTTTGATCCCATGGTTACCAAACTCTCTTTGATAACAAAGAAAATGATTCTTAACCTATTTTCAAATTGCATTCTCCTTCAAATATTCAAATAAAACTATGTAGTATGAAGATCCTTTCTTCTTGTAGATCTCTAAGTTGGATTAATTAATTTGTCAAATTCATCCTCTTTCATCTATTTTCATTAATTAGTAATACTCTGTTATTTAATTAATGGCTTTAGTCTGCCAAATCCTAAGGTATTTAATCAATAATACCTTATCTCTTTAATTCTCTTTCCATCGAATGAATTAAATAAATATCACATTTAATTCCTTATCACATCCTCCATCATTTTTATCTTATCCTAATCCATCTTCTAATCATCATTAGGATGTGCACATGTCTAATCCTTGATTAGGATGTGTCACATCCTCCAACTTTTACAAGTTGGCCTCTAATCTCTCTTAGCCACCTAACCATCCTCTAATCCCTCACTAACTAGCCTAATCAACCTCTCAAGGAATTTTTAATTCCTTTTATCCTTCCAAGTAATATTAAATTCCTTCTCTCTTCCCCATGTCCTTTATGACATGTGTCCTTAGTCAACCCTATTAAAAGCTTTCTCCTTTTGGGCAAAATCTCGCTTCCTTGGTGCACAATTCACCTTCCAATCCCCAAGGCACCCAAAAGGAATTTTAGTCCTTCACTTCTCATATGTCCTTCCTTATTCTTGTCTTCCATCTCCCATAATAATATTTGAGAATTTTAATTTCCCCACTTGTCCTCTCTCTCACATGGGGACAAGGACCTCCTTTATGAGGAGATCTTGTCCAATCCCAAGGTACTTTGTACCCCCCTCCATGTCATGTCCTATCTTTCCACCTCATGCCCACTTCACCTTTTAGGGCTATCTCACATGCCACATGTCAAGATGTGAGGGCTTGTGAGTTCTCAACTCACCTTAGCCCTACATCTTGATATTTGGTGGATCAATCTCAACCGTCCATTTCCCCTAGGATTTCCCAAAAATTCTATAAATACCCCCTCTTTTCTCTCATTTTGGGGAGATCATTTGTGCTAGCCAAACTCTTGCAGTTTTGTTTCTCAACCAACACTTAGCCATTTTCATGATTCCAAGCATCATTTCCATCTTCACATCCTCTACTTGCCATCAAAGGAGCATACACATCCAAGATCAAAGGGCCAACCAAAGGATCGATTCGACGCAAGGTATAAAGTTCCATTTCGTTGCTTTGTCTTGCATTGTTTCCAACTTAGGCTAATCTTGAGGTGTAGGTTGTTTTAGTTGTTTATTTGCACTCTTTTACTTGTTGCTTGATTTCTAACACTCACATTCAACCTATCACATTTCTATAAACTTTGAAGTACAAAAACGCATCATGAAAACATCCCAAAGTTCTCTTTCCAAATCTTTGTGCCAGTTCCTTCAGAAATTCAACCTGTACTTGTCTCTTCCAACAATTTGAATAGAAGATGCCCTGCACAAGACAAAATTGCAATAAAAAATGTAGAAAATGGCACTTTCGAACCATACTGCAAAAAAGGAATGTTGCAGAAAAAACGTGCTTTATCAATATTTTCCAAGTTGAGAAAAAATGGCTAAATAAGAAATGTGTATGCATTATAAAACACATATGCATTCTATTTTAGGAATGCGTACACATTATATAATGTGTATGTGTTCCTTTTACCCAATGGGTAAATAGATAACACATACATGTTATATAACGCATACACGTTCTATTTAAATAACACGTACGCGTTTTAATAACACGTATGCGTACACGTTATTAAAAAATTGAATCTCCAACCCACTTGTAGCCTTGGTTTTAGGCTCAGGAAAGGCTTGGAAATCCGACCCTTAGCCTTTGACCTGCAACTAAAAAACTAAGGCAAATTGAAGAAGAATGTCCAACTTTAGCAATATGGCTAATGGGCTTTTTTCTAAATTAATCTATAAAATTAAAACCCATTAGAGAACACGATGTCTAGTTTTCAAATATATAATTTTTATTAATATTGGATTATATTTGTTATTTTTTAATTAATTTCTAAGCAAACTAGTCCTTAAACTTGAAATATTAGGCTTTTTTTAATTTTTTAATAACTTTTTTTTGGTAAAGTTTCTTGTAAAAAAATTTATATGGAATCAATCTTCAGAAAATTCTCTACAAAATGAAAAGAAAAGATTCAAAAAATGTTTAGTTTAGGTCTAATTATGTTGTCAGTACACGTTGATTTTTAAAAACAACAATTAAGGCCAATAAAAATTCAATAAAAAAAATATTAAAAAAAAAATTACAAAAAAATTTCCTCATCAATCTTCATAAGAAAGAAGGCTCTCATTTCCCAAAAGAATTATGTAAACACTTTATTTGCTAAAAGTGGTGTCCGTATACGTGCATGGTATATAAAAAGACTGTTTTAAATTGGTTTTACATCCTATCAAAATTTAATTTCTATCATCTAGGTATTTGAATACATTACATATTTGGAAACTAGATTCAAAATTCTAAATTTCATATTATTGAATTGTTTTAAGATTCATTGTGTAAGTGCCTCAAATTTTTATTCCAAGTGTGACAAATTCTGAAAAATAGAAAAGACACTTCCACTTTTTGAGCTTTTGTGGACCCAACTTCTGCATCACTATCAAACTCCTTTTAAATTGAATTGTTATACTACTGGGCCAAGCCAAAAATTTCATTCACTTTCTTATCTTTTTAATTTCCATCCCAAGAATGTGTCTAGTTGCACGAAGGTCTTTCATTTCAAATTTAGTAGCCAGTTGAGATTTTAGTTCTAAAATCATACCTTTCCCTTTACCAATAAATAACATATCATCAACATATAATGCAATAAACAGGAAACAATCACCATCAATTTTATAATAAACATAGTGATCTGATTTAGAATCCTCAAATCTCAAACTCAACACATATGTATCAAATTTTTGGTACCACATCCTAGGACTCTTATTTTAGGCCATACAAATTTCTTCAATTTGCAAACCAAATTACGTTTACCTTTCACCACGTAGAGCTCTGGTTGTGTCATATAAATATCATCCTCCAAGTCACCATGGAGGAAAGCAATTTTCACATCCATTTTATCAATCTCTAAATCATAAGCAACGATAATAGAAAGCAAAAATCTAATGGATGCCAGTTTTGCAGCAAGATGAAATATCTCACTATAATCAACACCCTCAACTTGAGAGTAACCTTTCACAACCAACCATGCTTTGTACTTCTTAATACCTCCATTTGAACCACTTTTTCTTGAACACCCATTTGTAACCATTATATTTTTCCTCAGCAATGGTACAAGATCCCATGTATCATTTTTACAAAGCTTTCTATTTCTTCATCCATATAACAATCTCTAGGATTTTGCATCATTCATAATTCTAATGCTCTTCTACCCATCTCTCAGCTCATCCATATTAGTATTCAAAGAAAAAATACATCTCTAATTTTTGGGTGAATACATATTAGGTGGTTGGCTATTCCTTGTAGACCTACAAATAAGCTGATTTGGAGGTTCTTCCACCTCTTCTAAAGATTCATAGCTAGATGAGATCTCCTCAACTTTCTTCAAAGTCGCATTTCTTCATCCATAATAATCCTTCTTGGATTCGCATCATTCATAATTTCATCAATGCCTCTTCTATTGATTTTGTCATCCATGTTAGTATTCAAAACAAAATACATTCCAATCATTAGGGTGTGAATAACTTTGATGGTTGTCTATGCCTTGTAGACCTACAAACAAGCTGAGTTGGAGGTACTTCCTCCTCTTTTGAAGATTCAGAGCTACATGAGCTCTCCTCAACTTCTTGTCTATCCATGGGTCTCAATTCAACTTTCTCAGGTGTAGAAGGAAATTGGATCACATCTTCTTGTTTACTTTTTTTGGTTGCAATGTAACAGAAGAAGGCTTAGTTTCTCTAAAAATAATATTTCTACTATATATTACCTTTTTAAATATGCTCCCTAAAAGCTTGTAAAGCATATCTAACTCTGTATTCAATGAAGATACATTGGATAGCCTTATTCTCCAACTTTGTTCACTTCTCCTTTGGCATATGTGCATATTCCTCACAACCAAAAACTCGAAGATATCTTAATGAAGGAATGTGACCCAACCATGCCTCTATAGGAATCTTATCAACAAGAGTTGATGAAGGACACTTGTTAATCAGGTAACAGGCAGTGGCAACAACTTCGACCCAAAACCTTTGTTCTGCCCCAGAAGGCTCAACATGTTCTGTAGCCTTCCATCATTGTCCTCATTCATTCTTTCTTGAAACTCCATTTTGTTGTACAAAATACTAAGTTGTCTTATGTTTATGAATACCAAAGTATTTACATAATTTATCAAAATCATTAGAGAAAAATTCATTGCCATTATCAGTCCTCAAACATTTTATTTTATTTCCAATCAACAACTCAACCATTGCTTTAAATTCATTAAATTGATTGAAAATCCTATATTTACTTTTTTATAAAATATACTCCATGTCCTACTATAATCATCAATAAATTAAATGCAATATGTGGATTTCCAATTAAAGAACATCTATAGGACCAAACAAATCGTAATGAATAAGATCCAATATAATCACAAGCATTGATGTGAGAACTTTGAGTAAAACTGAATGAGGCTTTTCCATAAATGCAATGCTCATAGAAATCAAATCAACATTACAATCAATAACCTTTCAACAAGGTTTTTATTTTTTCAAGGTCCTTAGACTCTTTTCTCCAATGTGGCCAAGTCTCTAATGCCATAACATAGTTTTCAAAGCTATAGGTAACTTTTTTTTAGAAGAAAAAGCACCCTTGGGTACCCAAAATTCATGACCATCTATTGAAGGTGAAACCCTTACTTATTCCATAGACTTGTTTTTCATAGAAGTACTACTGCACTCAACAAGCATCAGCCATACAATGCCATTTGACACCTCTAACAATCACCATAGCAGCTCTAACCATCTTGCATCCTGCATTAAAAATACTACCCACACACCTACATCTATTAGTTTGCTCATAGATAAAAAAAATTGTGTTAATCCAGGGATATGCAACACACCATTAACCCTTTTTATTCTATGATCAAGAAAACTGATTTTAACTTTACCACGACCAACAATGTCTAAATGAGAATCATCACCCAAGTACATCTTTCCTCCATCAAATTCTTCATATTCAAAAAACCAATCTCTATTAAATGTCAAATGGAAAGATGTAATGACTCAATTAATTAACCATCCATCATTACTTGCATGAGTTTCCAAAGCTGCAATGAATGCATCACCATCTTCCTTCTCAGATTCAAAATCAAAATTGAATCTCTTCTTTTTCTTCTTCTTCTCTTCTTTGCAATCCTTACGAATATATATAGTCTTACCATAGTTCCAACAAACAACTTTGGACTTTCCAGGAGATTTTAGATTCTCCTTTGGACTTGGATTTATCACACTTCTCATTATTCTTTCCTTTTTTCTTAGGTCCTCCATGAACATTTAGGTCCTCTTGGTACTAATGGATACCTTCCTTCTCATCTCTTCAAAAAGCAAAGAACCCAACATATCTTTAGTCTTCAAGATAATAGAAGTACTCCTAATACCCATAACAAGAGAATCCAACGAATTAGGCAAAGAGCAAAGCAAGATTTGAAATTTCTCCTCCTCATCCATTTTGACACCAACTGATGCGAATTGAGCCACCAATATATTGAATGCTTCTAGGTGGTCTGTAATTCGTCCACCCTCTTCCATTCTCAAGGAATACAATTTCTTCCTCAAGAAATATTGTTCACTAAAGAATTGGCTTGATACATCTCACCAAGCTTCTTCCATAGTTTTTGTGCAGAGGTCTCTTCATGGACATTGATTAAAACATAGTCTACAAGCACAATCTGATTAGACCCTTGGATTTACGGTCCATAACATCATATCAGCAGACAAAGTAGGATCTGCAGGCCTTGAAACCTTCTCATCAACAACATCCCACAGATCTCAATCTATCAACAGATCATCCATCTTCAACTTCCACATTTCAAAATTATTTCTAGAAAATTTATCCATCTCTATTCTCACTGATGAACTTGCCATCTGAAAATTATTGCAACAAGATCACAAAATATCTTTCACACAAGCTCCCACTCATTTGGATTAGTTCAAAAAAACCCAACAACCCACAACTGAAACCAAAGGTGATCAAGCTTTGATACCACTTGGAAGGAATCTAAGGTAGCGAAACAACTTCCTATGCTAATCTTGAAAGGAGGATAATGCAAAACTTTATGGATCTTTAGCAGTTACATAAACTTAAATAGAAATAAACATAAATATCATGCATACCACAACTCAAATATTTACGTGGGGAAAACCCTTTTAGGAGAAAAACCCCACTCCAAAAGTTATCCAATATATTTTTTAGAAATCACAAATATTACGATATACTCTTAGAGCAAGCTTCTCACAAGAGTGTCACCAAGCAGAGATCTAGAACATGACCATATTAGACTCTTAGAATTCATCACACTACATAGTTGTAATACAACACCCTCATAAAATAGGGTTTCCTTCTAGGGCAAGTCAAGCCAACAAAATATCGACCATCAGATCTAAGACCTAATGATGAATAGTCTAGATTTACAAAAATAAAATATACATAAAATTTAGCTTGCGGGGCCCCTGCCCTCAAGCCCCTACTGGGGTGCACGACCCTCGGACCCCTCATGGGGGTGTAACCCCCCACGCCTCCTTGTGCTTACGTATAAACAATACCTTATTTAATTGCAAGGTTGAGACAATTTTTCCCAACATACACATCCATCAGGGATCTACAGGGTTTGGAGAATTGTTTGGTGTTGTTAGCACTATGAGATGCTTCTCTCTATTCATGTTTGCTAGGTGTGATGATATAAGAATTTGGGATCCCAGTGGTGGTAAGCTTATCATTGCTTGAGGACAAGCAATCTCGAGAAGAGAGGACTATAATGTCCTCAAATATTTGGTTTGAGCCTTGAATAATTGGAACACTTTTATGGCTCAATTAATTTTTATTTGCTGTATGCACTTGCTAATTAATTTTCCAAAATTCTATTATTAATGACAGAGCCAATGTTTTTAATTCTATTATAAGCCAAGAACCCTTTTTGGAGGATAAAAAAGGGAAAAATAATATTAAATAATAAAATCTTAATTCATGAATTGGTGCACCCCATTTGGAAAATATAAAAAAGAAAAAATGCAAATTTAAAAGGAGAAATTGGGCGCCTAAATTGGGTTGGCCAAATTGGAGGGAAAAATAATAATAATAAAATTTCTAAGTTGCTTAGGTTGGCCAGCTTGTGGGAGGAAGGTGAAAATCAAGTATAAATTTAAGATCTTTTGCGCATTTCATATCATTCAAGAAATTTATTTCCAACAAACTTCTTCTCCTTAAGAGCATATTTAAGATATGCTTTAGGATGAAAACCCTATTACATAAAAGGGAGTTGGACAAAAAAATAACTCACCTTGTGGAAGAATCGTAACAGAGTTCTATTTGTACTTCATTCGAGACATTTGGAGGTTGGAGCATCATTGCATAATCAAATTTATAGATTAGATTTGGAGTGAAATTATTGTGGCATTTTGTGAGCACATTGCATTAGGGGTTTTCCCTAATTTGGAGCACCACTTGGAGAAGACCTAAGCACCCACTTTTGGAGGCCTATTTTGCATTATTTGAAGCATATTTGGAGTAGTAAACCCTAAGCACTTACCAAGGAGGAATTTTTCCCATCTAGGGTTTGATATTTGAAGACTATTTTACATATATTTGGTATGTATAATCATAGTTTTAGATCTGATTTGTAGAGCGGAAACCTGGGCATATGTTTGAGCCCTTGAGTTCTTTGTAAAACCAGTCTAAAATATTCAGTTTTGCAATATAATTCTAAGTTATCTACAAAAAATCATATCATTATGTTGCATTTGGATGCCCTATCTTGTTTTTTTCATGGTGGAATTCATGTTTGATATGAATATCAATTGGTAGCATAATTTGGCATGCTTATTTTTCATGTTTGGCCACTCATGTGTTCATTGTGATATTTTGTTTGAAATCAAAAAATAAAAATAAAAAATCAGAATTAGGTTTTGAATAGAAATAAAAATTAGAATTTCAGGGCAGATCCCATTAGGGATATTATAATCACCTCCTTGAATCTCCTCCAAGAGTGGGTTGCCACTCGAGGAGCCATCTGCAACCCCACTCTCTTTCCTTTTTGAATAGCCAAGAGAACCTGTGGGGTCCCTCAAGTATATCCTGTACCACCCTAAACTATCGAGTCACTTGATCTGATAGATATCTCTCTATCAAATGGGGATATTTCCCTATGATGTAGTAGGGGCTACACATAAACCGGGCCAACTCTTGATCCTCGACCCATCCCTCATGCTCTTGATACAACCTCCACACCATGTCCCCTCCTCTAGCTCATCTAGCACCCTCCGCCAATAAACCATCCCTTGTACCTCCTAGTAACTTAGTCCCCCTTGCCAACTAAACACCACTAGCTCCTCCACCCCTTGTCATTCCTTTGGCCTATCAGTCATGACTCTACGATATACTCCCACACCCAAATTTGTAGAAATGTAATATGTGTGAGGATTTATCCACCTTGGTAGCATACTATGTGCATGTCACAGTACAATTGCACTAGCACACAAGGCCCCCACACATATCATCATTGGTGGTTGATCATCTTAGCCATGACCTCTCCCAGTGACAGGCTAAAAATTATGTCACTCATGTTTGGTAGCAACACCCCACTAATCAAACTACACATATAAAATGCCACTCCCAACACTAGGTCGATGCATCTGTCGATGTCTAGGGCCATCCCTTGAGTAGGGACGTCTGTCCTCTGCAATAGTCTCTCCAAGAGTGTGGGTATTGCTACACTTGATCCCAGTACCCTCAAACCTCTAATAGGAAATTGAAGGATCTGCCACACATCCTTTAGAGTGATCGTCATCTCCCTTGTAAAGAGGTGGAAGGTGCTTGTCTCTGATTTTCATCACTCTACCAATGTTGTTTGTAGCAGTCAATGCACTCAAATCATTGAAATTCATTCTATGTTTCCTAGCCTTGACACATCTAAGAAGGCCCAGTCATCCTTGTCAAAATGTGTAATTAATTATAGCATAGTCAATCGCCTCTCTCAATTTTATAGAATCATAAATTCCTGCACCCATCTAGTCCAACTTGTCAGCTTCTTGTGTTTTTTTATCTTCTATTTTATCTTCTATCTCCTCTGACAGATTCACCCCTTTTGGATGCATCCACCCATCCTCTAGAGAATCGAACCCTTTGGGATGCATCCGCCCATTGTCTAGTGGAGATCCACCCCTTTGGGATGTATTCACCCATCCTCTGGTGGATCTACCCCTTTGGGACACATTTTCCCATCCTTTGATGAATTTTCCCCTTTGGGATGCATTCACCCATCCTCCAATGGATCTACCCCTTTGGGACACATCCGCTCATTTTGGACACATTCGCCCATCCTTCAGTGGATGTACCCACCTAAGGCACATTCACCACTCCACACATCCATTTTAGTTTCAGTGCATCCGTGATGCAGAGGGTACTCCCCCTGCACAAAATCACACTTATAGACAACACTCAACCTTATTACAATATTCATCAAAATCTTGATTGCAAGCAAACCTTTTCTTTATTTGATTTAATTACAAATTACATTCAATGACCTTTCCATGGCCTGGTACTTCACAAGACAATCAGTCAAATGGAAACCTCCTACCTCAATTCCAATCTCTTAAAAATATAAACTTGCTGCTTGGAAACATAATTTGAATGGAAACACCACAATTTGGTTTAATTTGATTAAAACCCACACAATGTATATCAAAATCTGCAATGCAAAACTTTGTAACAAATTACAATATGGGCCTTCAAATGCTCTCACTTTCCATCTCTAAAAGAGAGGAGGCATCTTCTATCTCCTCTAAGCTAAATTATAAGAAGCTTGCTAAATCTTTGATCACTACTCTACTCACCCTTTATTTCTATTCCTTGTTTTGTGCACTTCCCACTACTGTACTATACCTTCCTTTCTCTGTTGTGCACAGTGTTATGTTCGATGCCTCTATTGTTTTGTTTTCACATGACCGAATCCTCTCATCTGCATACTTTACCTTCACTCCTACGCACACACCTCAATTCGATGCCTCCTCTCTTTAACTTGATCAACTTTCTCCAATCCAATCGGTCTCTTCTATTTTCCCTACATCTTTTATTTGCTCCTCTCTATCTGGCACCTGTTGCGGCCTCTCTCCTTCCTACACAACCCCTGCCAATATCTTTTAAATCTGCCACTTAATATTTTTAAAGGTCTTCAATATTTGCGCCCCTTTTTATCCTGCACGATTCTCCTTCACTGCCCCCCAGAGTTGGTTCGATGCCTGGTATTTTAATCTTGACTCAGTTGGATTTTGATCTCCCTAAGAAAACACGATGCAATTTTGTCCTTTCCACTTTGAATTCTACCTATGTAATCATATCGACGCTCTTTATGTCATTTAATTTTCATTCCCTGAGAAACATAGTGTGACCTTTTGAATTTTGCTATATGGTCTCTGTTGACATCGTTGCCTCACTTAGCTGATGGTTTTAATCTTTTCCTTTCAAATATCTTGTTGAATGATATAGTGGCATGATTACATTATATGGAAGGATACAAATTTTAAATAAAATGATGACTTCCTTACGCCTTGAGCTCTTATCAGACCACGTCTGCATGAAAGTGGCTTTTAATGATGCTTGACAAATATATCATTGAAAGAAGCAAATATGTGGGGTATATCAAACTGTGTGATACAACATGTTATTGATGAAATTGTGAATTGATTTCCACACCAAATGTTTCCATTTCACTTTGACAAAACTAAAAATGCCAGAACTCAATCAAACTAAAGCAAAATTTAAAACGATATATTTTTTGGATTGATGAGGATTTCCATACACCCGGGATGCTCCTGCATCAATCCGCCCCTTCTCCACCCATGGGTGGATCCACCCTATTGGGTTGGGTAGATCCATCCCCCCACACATGTTTAACTTATAACAAATTCCAAATTAAGGGTATAAAGGAAAGTTCAAGTGGGCATACCTGATCACCTTAGCCTCCTCATCATTTTTTTTCCCTCACTCAATCGCTACTATTGCATTGGAGCTCATGCATGTTCCATTCTCTCTACCACCTGCTTCTCATTTCTTCACTTGGGCTCTTAGGTGATTAGGTTAAAATAAATAGTAATTATCCCATAATCCCTACTTATTCCTACCCTAATTTTTTGGGATTAGGGTGTCTTAAACTTTGAGTCCTAACATTTATTTATTATTTTGTGATGTATTTATTTATATTATAATGTTTATTTGCCTACCCAAATTGATGTCACTTTGTGGGACTTGTCGGTGATGTGGCATCCTACATGGCAAGTAACATGTACAATTTGTAAGCTAAATTAGTGGAGGTAGGTATCCACTTTGGAGGACCTATATTTGTGCCTAAATTGGTGGCATTTGTCATAAGTTACTATGTCATGGGATATGACAACTTGTTATGTCAATTTATGACTTATTATGACAGTGTCCAAAGAGTCAAGAATGACATATTTATAGTTAACTATGACAAGTGGGACCCATGTGATGAGGAAACATACACATGCAAGGTATTTGCATGCATGTAGGCTCATTGCATGTGCAACAATGACTATTTTTATCGGACAGGGTCTGATTTGTGGAAGATTATCATAATTATGAGTTTTGATTATGATGAAATGTCATAATGAACTCATGTTCACACCTTGGGCATGGGAATTGGTTATGCCAAGTTTTGGGCACCTTGTTTCATGTTGAGAGCTTATAAATACTTACAGACTTAGTGCATTTTGATGGTGACAAGTTTGAAGGAGCTTACATGTCATTAAGCTGCCAAAATTATGCTAGATTCTTGTCATAGTGTGAAGACTCCTGAGCATTGCTCTAAAATTGTATTGTAACTATTCTATCGTTGTTGATAATAAAAGTTGATCTATGCGATTTGGAGTATGGGTTTTTTTTTCTCGAAAGAGTTTTCCCATGTAAACACTATCTTATGGTTTGCTTTATTGTTTATATGTTTTGATATGTATGTGAATCTTTTGAATTTGTAACTGTAAAGGTGTTAAAAGAAATTTTTGTAACTCTCCCCTACTTAGATTAGTGTAGGAAGCTACTTCCACATACCCGACTTCCTTTCATAATCACTATTTTTGCTCTTGTTTCCTCATACCTCCATTTTTCTTGATTATTTCACCATTCTTCTTCATTTTTCCAAATGGATCCTCCTTCGGGCCTCTTTTCCATCTTTCAAGATGTTGCTCAGGTCCCTTTTTCCCAACCATCCTCTCGAGGGGCCATCACTTATCCACAACATCCTTTCTTCCACTTGCTCTGCACCAAGGCATCTTTTCATCTAGTCTTTCCTTTGAGTCAACTATATTTTTATTTTCTTTGAAACATCATCATTTTAACGCTATTTCAAAGAGGGGAAAATTATAGATACCTAAAATTGACCACTTTCATTTGGGAAATTTTACCATAATTTCTTGTTTATACTTGCTTCATCTATTAAATTAAATATATAACATTATTTATTTTATTTGATTCATATTTTCCAAC
>VDFB02061979.1:0-25235 GCA_007258455.2 Sequoia sempervirens | reverse complement strand
TTATATAATCCATTCTTAAGCATGTCAAAACCACATATTTAAAAAGGAAACATGCTAACGTGAAAATTTATCTTTCCAACTTATGCAATGCTTCAAAAATATAAATAATTGTCCTACAAATTTGATGACTTTCACTAAGGTGAAATAATTTTGAAATGATTTAAAATTCCTACACTAAATAGATGATTAGACCTAGATGATTAAAACATAAATTTGTGAAAATTACCAAACTAAAATAGGGGGTTACCAACAAATCTAGGAAGTACAGAAAACCTCAAAAGAGCTTAGAAAATATTGTTTTGTGAGGCCCTAAAGGACTCATTCGACCATGGAGAATGGGTCTCTATGAAGGGTTTTTATAAAATGAAAAATGTAATTTTTAAGTTGTTTTATGTGTTCTTTTGTTCAAGGTTGCAAATTGGTATTGACAGTTTCAGAAATCTGGAAAATCATAGTTGAATGCAAGTGTAAAATGATGTTAAATGACAACCAAAATGACCTATTTTAAATGCAATTTTGATCGAATTCTCCAATTTAAGTGACTGAAAGTATGCTATTATATAAATACTATACAAAATCAATCTAACATTATGCAATTTTTGTTGATTTTTCAAATTTAAAATGAATGAAAAATGCAAGTTTACACATAAAATGCAAGGCAACTTTATGCCAAATTTAGAAACCCTAAATGCAATGAATTAATTCAAATCCTACATCTAGGGTTTGAATGCACTCTAAATCAGAAATTAGAATGTTCAAAACTTACGTTCACCATAAATAGAAAAATAGAGTAGGTTCACCAAATATATGGGGTTTTATATTAAATTTGGATTGTTTCACCAAACTTACTATAAATAGAAAGGGAAAACTAGAGTGTAATGAACCCACCTATTTTCTATTTCATTCAGCAAATGAGATACTCCAACATAGAATTTAGTTTCAGCCCTTAGGTGAGTCAATTCTGTGGAAGATCTAGAAATTTTTCTTTGTGTGTGGATGAATTTGAACCATAGATTTAGGTGGTTTAGGATGCTATGACTCTTTTGCTCAATTAGGGTTTTTCACGTAAAGGGGAAGAGATAGATCCCACACCAAAATCGAGGTGGTTCACTCAAACTAATGCAAGTGTAATGATAATATGCCTAAATGTAATGATCTAGATGCAAAAAACTAATAAAATTGATTTATTATATAAGAAAAACCTAAGAAATATGGAGTGTTTGAAAACAAAGTGTGATATGTAGAAATAAATTACAAACATGTACAAATGAAGTCAGAATTTAGTGAAACTAAATAGAGTGCACCTGAAGATAGAATGTTAATGCTAGAAGGTTCTGGAATGTTTCAAAAATCATTGTTGATGACCAGTGGGACTCATTCGCCATAGATGGCGAATTAGTCTCATTTTTGGAAAACTTTGTTGAAACAAGTTTTAGAGTGTCAGGAACTGAAAACTAAACAAAACACCTTTTTCAGCCTGGAAATGGGACTCATTCACCACTGATGGAGAATTAGTTCTCCTACAAAAATCTACAAATTTTGAAGTTAACTCTGTGGGTCCAAATCTATACTTTTCTTCTTGTTGAGTTAACGGATTCAAATCTATAGAAAACACATTGAATGATGTCTCCAAGCTTGAATTAGGTCTTTGTTGACTTGAATATCTTTGATGACTTGTTGACCACTTTTCAATACCCATTTCTTTGAGAAATTCTCCTACAAGACCTGCTAACAAACATGCAAAGAGCGGGGAAATGGTTAAGGGTTAGAGTATAGGGATTTTCCTTGTCAAATCCCACTTTGGTAATAAAACCCTTGATAAAGAAATTAAATGAAATAAGAGAGGAATGATGAAAAAACATGCAAGTGTCATAAATTCACCAAACCCTTATTTTTATGTCTGAAGATATGTTAATGGCTGCTCCAGAATGCTTGATTCAAGGATGGTAAGATGTTTGAATGCTAGAATGAGATGATTGAGTGGATGAATGAGTGAATTAGTGAACTAGGTGATTGGGGGTTAAAATGGACAGGAAAACACTTATTTATATAGAATTATGCCCTAATTTCTTGAAAATACATCACAGGCTGACCTTGCAAGGTCTTAATGAATAAAAACCTAAAAGAAATTTGAATTTATTTTGAATTTTGTGCCAAGAGGGACTCTTTCACCACCCATGGCGAATGGGTCCCACTCAAGGCATGTAAGTGGGTGTCAGGGATTAAGTTGTATTTAATGATGTTTGTCAAGTTTGTATTCAAAAACACACTTAATTAAGGCCTATAAGTACATAAAGGGGGAAAATAGAGCATAAGAAAGGTGTAATTAGTGGTGACAAGCCTAGAAAAGTGTGAAAGTTTGTTACAAGAATTTACAAGACTTTAAAATAAGACTTCATAAGGGATAAAAAGGGAATATTTAGATGAATATAATAAGAAGAGTATAGAAAAGTGTAGAAATGTGTTACAACACTTCACAACACCTTTACAAGATATCATACAGTCTTAATAATTTGAATATTCAAGACCTAAGGTGAATGTATAAGTTACATTACAACATTAAATCTAAGCAAAATAGGTCAAGCATCATAGGAAAAAGACCTAAATGATCATGAAATTTTTTGAAGATCCATCTTTTTATGGTACATTTAGCCCCCACTTTAGTGAGAGGATGAACATGCCTCAAAATCACACTAAATTAGCCATGCATATCAAGAGGGATCCAAATGCGCTTATGCTAGCAAGATGATATGACAATGATCAAGAGGGATGATCAAGCCCCTAAGATGAAGATCCCATAGAAAAATAAACATAAGAACAAAGGAACACACATATGAAAGAGAAAGAGAAAAGGAATAGAAAAAGGAAAGGTCAGATCAAGCTTTGATTGTTTGTCCAACTAGTTGTGGATCAGATCTAGGTTGTTTGTTTGAAAAATAAAATGCATGCTCACTCTAGGGTGACAGAAACCATGGCTATCTTCAAGGTGAGAAGTCCCAAAAGGTAAGAAACATACGCTCAGCTGGTATGTACTCACAAACACATAGGTGGCTATGGGGAAAGTCATGCCTCAAAATGGGCTTCCCTCTCAACCATATCAAAGTTATACCTCCTGATAACTTTAATAAGGAACCACAAAGGAAAATGTCAATTCATGCTTCATGATACAAGCAAAGCTTCATATTCTTAGAACTCATGAACAAGTAGGATGGCACCACAGTCATGCAAGTTGTGTTATGCAAGGTGGTCATATGAATGTAAAATGTAAAATTTAAAAGGTGAAAGATGTTCAAAGGAGTCTTGTTTAGTTCATGTGAGGTCTATCACTTAAGGAACATGCCTAATGTCTCCAAGAGAGGACCAATCAAAGAATAGAATATTCACAACTTAGGGGATGTAGTGTGTCGCCTTAAGCCACCAAGAGGAATGTAATATGCTAAGCTAGGTCACACTTATGAAGGAAACTATACCCAATGTCATCCACAAAGTGAAAAATGCATCTTATGAAGTGACAAGGCTGCACTAAGAACCAAGAAAAATACAAATGAATAATTCCAATGTATTCCCCACTTTAAAGGAATTGCTACACACTGTTCTATGAGCAATTGCTTTAAAGTAACAAATGAAAGATGAAAAGAAGAAAGAAGACATGGGATCCAACTTAGAAATCCCCTATTCCAAGTCATTCATTTCCAAGGCTACGCCATGTAAAGGAAAGAGTGGATACCCCCAAAAAGGAACAAACCAAACACATAAGGGATCTATGGATTTTTCGTCAATATGTTTATTGCTACAATTTTTTGCAAAACATCCTGAATCTGAGACCAGGTTTGTCCTGCCCACAGACTATTTGATTTAATAGAGATATTCAATGATTTGTCCTGACAGGAATGACAAGAGAAATAGACAAGAGAAGAAGAAATGATTGATATACATGAAATCATGCCAAATAAAAGAAAGAGAAAAAGGAAAATGTAAAAAGACTAGTGAAGGAAAATGCAAGTCAGCCATCTAACAAGTCATCTACCTCCCAATCATGTTTAGTGTATTGTGAGGGCAGATGACTATTGAAAGGGAGAATTGCAATTGACGAACTAGGGGAAGTACCAAGTTATTCACTTGGTGTAGGAGAATTGTCATTTAAGCTCATGGAAGAGGAAAATAAAGAATTTAGATCATTATGTACCTCTTCATCTATTTTAGAGATCTCCTTGTATTCATCATCATCCCGATAAATCATGATGAGAGGATGGATGGTAATTTGCTATGAATGGTGTATCAGAAGTTGTGGTTGTTGTATTGGATCATTTTGTTGTGATGGTTGTAATGTACTCTCTTGTGGTAGGTTAGGAGGAGTAGGGTGGTTAGCTATTGCTTCCTTCAAATGTGGAGTTTGATTTTCTTTTTTTTCTTCAGTTTGTAGATGACAAGAAAGGAGACGATGTCGATGCCTACCCTCCCTAGCACCACAATTTCATTTGATTTGATTTTGAAGTTGTGTAGGTGTAAGAACGGGTTGATTCACCATAGTATCCTTTTCTTCCCGAGGAGGAGGAACGGAAGGAACTGAAGGAGATGGGTTAGTCACTTTCTCTGTTTCTTTATAAACTTGTTTAATGCGAGGAGGCATGACGGTGTTGGTGTCAGTATGTCTTGGTTGTTTAGATGATGAAGTTGAAGTGTTTATTGTTGGTTGCTCATAAGGTTGCATTTTTTTCAGGTTCAGATTTAGGTTGAAGCATTGTCTCATCTAGGATAGGAGTAGCAGAAGTTGACAGGGACATGTGGAAAAGAGACAATTCAACTATTCATTTGGCTTTGAACTTTTGATAGGAAATGAAAGAGAAGTCTTCGCAAGCCTGTGATGGATTCCATAGGTTCAAGCCAAAAGGCTTCTGAGGAAAAATTAATATTAAAAGACAATGGATTAAAGCCACAATGGTGTATAGTAAATATCTCATTGTTAAGCAGAAACTTCAAACATTTGTGAACAACTAAAGGGACAACTTTCATCAAGCGAAGCCAAGGATGACCTAGCCATAGACGAAACTAATCCAGGACTTTGGAATGATAGAAAATGTTACATCCAATGTTTTAGGTCTTATCTGTAAATGGAGTATGATCGATCTGATCATAGAGCACACAAAACCAATATGTGTTTTAATCCATGTGGTTGGTTTGTCATAATCATCTTGATAAAGAACATGTAATACTAAAAATTATTTTGTGATCACATTCTACCACAAGTGGGATCTATTAATATCCCATTGGTGGGCTTATCATAGATGCGGCAAGCTATGTAAATAGGACCATCAGGAAGCTATGTAAAGAGGACCATCAAGAAGTTTTTCAATATATCATGAGAAGAAAAAGTAATATCAAAAGATTTGTTATTTGGGCCCTTACAAGGGATAACATCTATTGTACCCACTAGTTAATCCATAGGATTAACATGGGTAACATTTGGAGTAAGAACATGTTCAGTATTTGTATCAACATTCATTACATCAGTGTTTGAAGGTTCACTGGCTTTGACAAATGATATATTGTGTTTAGGCATGCGGTTGGTAAAAAATTGTAAATTCTAATTGGGGGGAAACAAACCTATTATGTGTGACATTAACATTTGAAATGGATTGATGGCCAGAATCAATGAGGTCTTGCACTATGTGTTTGAGATGCTTGCAATGTTCTATGTCATGTCCATTTTGGCAATGAAAATGACAATAAGAATTTGGTTTAAAGGTAGGTGGTAAAGGCTTGGTAGGATCAAGTGGTTTCACTATAGGTAAAGTGATCATCTATTGTTGTAGCAGTTGAGTCATTGTGTTATTGATAGTAATGGGTAAGGGGGTAAATTGTCTCTTCAGGTCCCCATAGGTAAAGGGCACCACTACTTTAACGGCTGACACTTGGTTGTGAACAGGTTGAGATGATTGTGGAAGAGGGCTATTGAACTATAAGAATCCTTTGTTTGGTTTTCTAATTTTTTTTGAGTTGTTTTGGTTTTTTTGTTCAGACTTCTCAACTCGGCTAGAAGTGGATTTTGCATCATGATTAGTAACCGAGGTGTGATAGTCACAAAGGGTTGTGCAGAAATGAATGAAAGAAGGAAATTTCATCATGGTCAATTTATCCTAAATGTGAGTTTATAATTTTTCAATAAACTTCTTTTGGAGATGTGAATCAGGAACTTGGACATCTACTTGAGCATACAATGACTGATAGCATGAAAGGAAATCAATTACTTCTTCATCTGCATTTTGTTTACACCTCATTAAATCAACCATTGTCTTTTTGGGAGTCATATGGACTTGGAAATGAGTTATAAAGGCATCAAAAATTTCATTAAATGATCGAATTAAATGATTGGTTTAAGAGGAAAAGTGCTCCAAGGTAGTATCCTTTAAAGTCCTAGGAGAGAGTTTATCTCACAGTTTATCATCAAGGACAAAATCACTGCATAAGGCAGTATAGGCATTGACATGATTAGTAGGGTCTCCTTTGCCTCCGTACTTCTCGAACCTAGGAATCTCAATTTCTTATGGCATCGGCGTTCTTAAGGTTTCCAAAGATAATGGGCTACTACGGACATAGTATGTCGGCGATGCAGTTTGGTTTTGGTTTATGGTGGATATTTGTTGTTGCATGGAAGAAATAGTGTGAAAGAATTTGTGTGATGAGAGGTTAATGTAAGTGGTATGAGGTGGAAGAGAGAATGGTGATGGAGTGTATGTAATGTTGGGACAAGTGAAGGGGACACTAAGAGCGGTGAAGGTGGTGGAGGATGGAACATTTGATGCCACAAAAGAACTAGGAATGCTAGTTGGAATAGTGAAAGGAGTCACATGACTAACTTTTTGCATGGTTTTTGTAACTTGAGTAGTGGTATAGGTGGGTATGGATGAGATGGTTGAAGGAGGAGGAATGTGAGATCCTACTTGGCTAACCACAGTGCTTGCTGATTGAGATGTGCTAGAGGTGGAAGAAGCATGTTTTTGATATATCTCAACAATTTGTTTCATAAAATCTAATCCCTCATCACTTTCAAGAATTTGATGGATGTTGTCTATAGTAGGAATCACAGTGGTTGAAATGTTTTCAAGACACAAGTTTTGTTGCAAATGTGTTAAATTTGCATGAATTTTAATGACTTTTTCTTGCGAAAGAGAATTAATTTGTGTGTCAACATGCATGGTATGTGAAGGTAAAGGTGTACTAGTGGTAGTATCCATGCCTAATGCACCATTTTCCATACCAGGAGTAGTAGCTCAAGACAATCCAAGGTCCACGACGAGTGTGTTATCATGTGATTCCATGAGTCGGGAACTTCTTCTCACTAAAGTATTATCAATAGGGCACCAAACACTCATACAAATACCACAAAAGGTGGGGTGGATGCAAATGAAATGCAATCTAGGAATAAAAAAATGAAAATAACATAAATTATGTAAACTAAAACATGAATGCAATACTAGAAAATTGAAATGTATAAATTACTATGAAAATGACAAAAATTGTTGTGTAGAAAGTGCAACTAGATTGATTCGCCTAGGGTGGCGAATGAGTCCAGGGATGATTATTTTTGTGATTTTTTAGAAAATTTAAAAGTATTCTGATGCTTTTTCTGATGCAAAACTAGGATGCAAATGTAGAATTTTAGTTTTTGTAATGTTTTGGAGTGCAAAAATGAGATCTATGTGAGATACTCACTAATGCAATTGTGTAAACCCTAGAATGTGTACCAATGATCCTGTCCTTCAACCCGTCCCAACCTTGACTTTGCTCAATTAGGGTTTTTCACCTAAAGGGAAAGATATAGATCCCACACCAAATTCTAGGTAGTTGACTCAAACTAATGCAAGTGTAATAATAATATGCCTAAATTAAATGATCTAGATGCAAAAAACTAATAAAATTGATTGATTATATATGCAAAACCTAAGAAATATGTAGTGTTTGAAAACACGGTGTGATATGCAAAAATGAACTAGAAACATGCACAAATGAAATCAGAACTTAATGAAACTGAATAGAATGGACTTGGAGATAAAATTTTGATGTTGGAAGGTTCTGGAATGTTTCAAAAATCACTGTTGATGACCAGTGGGATTGATTTTCCACACATGTCAAATTAGTCCTATTTTTTGTAAACTTTGTTGAAACAGGTTTTGGACTGTCGAGAACTGAAAACTAAACAAAACACCTTTTTTCCAGCTTGGAAGTGGAACTCATTCGATACTAATGGTGAATTAGTTATCCTACAAAAATCTAAAAATTCTTAAGTCAACTTTGTGGGTCTAGATCTGTACTTGTCTTCTTTTCGGTTTGACGGATCTAAATTTGTAGAAAATGGGTTGAATGATGTCTCCAAGCTTGAATTTAGTCTCTTT
Source organism: Sequoia sempervirens (assembly GCA_007258455.2). Taxonomy (NCBI): domain Eukaryota; kingdom Viridiplantae; phylum Streptophyta; class Pinopsida; order Cupressales; family Cupressaceae; genus Sequoia; species Sequoia sempervirens. The sequence continues at coordinate 16,842 of VDFB02061979.1, read as the reverse complement.
TGAATTGAATAGCTTTGATGACTTTTTGACCACTTTTCAAAACCTATTTATTTAAAAAATATTCCTACAAGACCTACAAACACACATGGAAAGAGGGGGAAAATGGTTAAGGGTTAGAGTATAGGGATTTGTCTTGGTCAAATCCCACTTTGGTAATCAAACCCTTGATAAAGAAATGAAATGAAATAAGAAATGAATGATGAAAAAACAACATGCAAGTGTCGTAAACTCACCAAACCCTTGTTGCTGAAGTCTGAAGATATGTCAATGGCTGCTTCAAGATGCTTGATTCAATGATGCTAAAATGATTGAATGCTAGAATGAGATGATTGAATGGATGAATGAGTGAATTAGTGAACTAGGTGATTGGGGCTTAAAATGGATAGAGAAAAAAAAGTATTTGTACACACTTATTCCCTAATTTCTTGAAAATCCAACGTCGGAGGCCAAGCTAAGATCTTAATGAATAAAAACCTAAAAGAAATTTGAATTTATTTTGAATTTTATGCCAAGAGGGACTCATTCACCACCCATGGTGAATGGGTCCCACTCAAGGCACTTTTCAGGCATTAAGTTGTATTTAGTGATGTTTGTCGAGTTTTTATTTAAAAACACACTTAATTAAGGCCTATAAATACATAAAGGGGGAAAATAAAGCATAAGAAAGGTGTAATTAGTGGTGACAAGCCTAGAAAAGTGTGAAATATTGTTACAAGACTTTACAAGACTTTAAAATAAGACTTCATAAGGGATAAAAAGGGAATATTTAGATGAATTATAATAAGAATAGTATAGAAAAGTGTAGAAATGTGTTACAACACTTCACAACACCTTCACAAGACATCATACAGTCTTAATAATTTGACTATTCAAGACCTAAGGTGAATGTATAAGTTACATTACAACATTAAATATAAGACAAATAGGTCAAGCATCACAGGAAAAAGACCTAAATGACCATGAAAATGTCTAATGATCCATTTTCTATGGTGCAAAAGTAAATATGACTGAAATGCACTCTTGGGAGACAAATGAAAAATAGCTATTGATCCCAATTATGCAATTTAACAGTTGGATATTGAATTTAAACCATAACATGAAGATAATCCATAATTTCCCTTCAGATTTGTGAATTATAAATTATTATAAACATGCCATCAAAATTTTTGCAAAGTGTCCTTTAGACAAAAACAATGACAAAAATGACTGAACAGTGGTTCTAGGAGAAAGATTAAAAATACCAAATGCAATCATTCATGACATGCAAAGGTTGAATCTAGTAGATGAAACATATGACTATTAGATACAACAAACCTTTAGCAGTTCTAAGAATGGGAAAATGTTGTTTCTAGAAGTTGTCTTGGGACTAATTCACCTATAGGTGAATGGGTCTTTGTAGGGCTTTCCAAAATTTATTTTTGGGTCCTCTTCTTCTTTGTCTATACTTCCAAATTCTCCAAGTTTCACATTTAGACAATTGGAAATGAATTCGGGATCTAATTTTTTTTGGCTTGACAAGAAAGGGGACAACAAATGTAACTTTACAATTTTTCACTTTTGAGATCTTCAACTTTTCTTCAACCTATGGACCTGCACATACATAAGAGGGGGAAAATTGTTTGCTTTGGCTAGATGGGGTTTTATCTTGGTCAAACCCTATTTTGGTAATTAAACCTTAAAATTAAATAAAATAGCATGAAAGGAATGATGAATGAAAACTCAATATTGTAACTCACCAAACCCTTGAATGAACCTTTGGAAACCTGAAATCTTGATAAGGATCGAGTGGCATGAATTGCTTCAATGGATGTGGATCTTCATGCTTGAATCTTGATTTGAGTACTTGACTTGAACGCTTGGATTAGATCTTAAAACCTACATCATAATGTTAGCTCAGAAAACATGCATGATGCAAGAAGACTTTGACATGATGCTTGAAATCTTGAATACTACAATAAATCCTTGATAATTCTACTCTTGAATGATCTTGACAATAATATGTTCTCTTGTGAAAGCTCTCTTGAAAACCTCTAGTTGATTTGATAAAATAACCTTGTATTTACAGGTCACATTTATCCTTAATTTTTCAAAAATAAAACCTTACAAGCTGACATTTGAAATTAAAATTATTAGAACAAAATAAGGGAACCTTGGGGTATGTGCAGGATCATCATGGAAAAAATAGGCCCTTAAGTGGCAAAAAAATTAGAAAAATTAGAGTTAGGCAACTTGACGTAAAAATTTGAATAAGTTATCTATATTATTTCAAAAATATTTAAGAATAGAATCTGTAGGAAATTAAATGTAGTTTCTAAAATACTAGGTTTTGTTTAACATATATAGATATATATATATATATATATATATATATATATATATATATATATATATATATATATATATTAGTGAAAACTCTGAAATTAATGAGTAATTTCTTAACTCTCGTGGTAAAATAGAAGTAGGTAAAATGTCTAACCACCCTAACCACAATATAATGGATAATATTCTTTTTCAAGATTTTAGATATCAAGAGGACCTGTTGTCTCGATGTGATGCATATTTTTTGAAATTTTTTCCTGGCAATAATTAATTATGAATTTTTTATTACAACTTTAAAAAATATAAAAAACTCTTATGTCTGACCACCTTAACTTGGTCAAAACTTCATGAAATTCAATTTTTCTTTTTTTAATCCTATAGTATGCGAAGCATAGAATGTAATGCATGTTTTGGATTCAAAAAATGTGATACCATTTGAAAGCTATAGATGTTTTTCAATCAATCTATCAATTAGAACTTTAGTCATAATTTGAATAGAAAATGAATAATAATTACTTATTAAATTCAAAGTAAAGCAGAATTTATATTGGTGGAAAGCTGAGAATCTCCTTTAAAAACCCTTTTCGTTTCATCAATTTTGGGTAAAAAAAGTCATCAACCACATACCCATCATATTGCCACATTTTGGCCCATCATGATCCTGCACATACCCTTTAATGTTTTTTTGTAGAATCACCAACCACTGCAAATCGAAATATTGGCACAAGTCTCCACAACTCAAGGAACACCAAAAGCCTCTGTGAGTCTTGCTCACACTAAGAAAACACACTACAAAGGTATTTGAGGAGCAAGAAACTTCCCTTCATAGCCAAAGTGGGATAAAATTTCCCTCAAAATCAACTTCAAACTGGGGCCCACTCCACTTCACAGAGGCCCTAAATTGAAATATTTGGGGAAAACATTATATTTTATAAAGTTTGAAAAAAATGTATATTGCCTACACAAGAAAGGTAGAAGCCTTCACAAAATAAAACACCTCCGCTCAAATGTTGCTCACACAGAAAAATTATGCCAATGGAATGAAATGATAGCAAGGTTGAAATGCCTTAATTAGATCGCTCCTAAATAGTAACATGTCTCCAACCAGAGGAATTACACCACCTTCTAGAGAAAATTAGGTTGTTGCCAAAAGACATGCCTCTAGAAAAAATCATGGGCTATGTTACAATTCACCCTTGTGAATGAATTTGTCTCCAGAGGAAAGTTCAAATGCCTTTAGGAAAAGATGAATGCAGGTAGCAATGAAATCATAGTTAAATTTCCCTCTTTGATAGCAAATAAAATGTTTCCTTCCTGAAATAATTGCCAAACATGGGAAATGGGTCTCCTCTTTGTTGCCTTTCAATATGCATTCTTAGCCTTCAAAAGAAAATTGCCACAACCCAAAATCAAGGAGTGGTTCAACACTAACTAAAACCAAGGAGTAGTTCCATAGCGCACCACAACAGGGACCAAGGAAACACCTCCCAACACAGCCTCCAAAATGACAAAAATGGCATAGAGGAAAATGACACCTTCTCCAAATACGCTGTAGAAAAAGACACCTCCAATGATTGGAATGTTTCCTCCAAATATAAAGAAATAAAAAAATGGGGCAATTTTTAAATTTAAAAAATTTCAAATGTCAAAACAAATGACTTGACAAATCTCTAGCAAAAAATCTCAAGGAAGGAGTTGTAGATTGGGTGGCTGTAATACCATGTTAGAACAAATAACTTAGGAGAAACATCTACCAATAAACCTTCACGAGATAGAGAGGAGCACTATACTACTTCACCAGAAGAAAGAGAATGCAAATGAGATGATTAAATTTGCATATGGTATAGGCTTTTAAAGCCATGAGATAACAAACATGTATGGAACTTCTAGACATGGGAAACAAAACTGCTCGAGAATAATTAACCTAAGTGAAAACTTAAATACACTAACATGAATTTGGGATGATAAAAATATCACCTAAACATGTTTTAAAAATGGGTTCAAAGGTCTATGGAGGACCCATTCACCCATGGGTGAATGGGTCCCAGGTCCCTATTCCTAGAACACACATTGCTCAAGGTGTTTAATTATGTGTTGGCATTAATTGCTGTCGGGTTTCCACTTTGAAAAATGTAATTTATTAGGCTCGTAAGTGAATAAATGGGCTTATTAAGGCATAATTAAGTCTAATTTAATTAAGAGGGCCCAAACAAGTGAGAAAATGTAAAGATATACATTTTTCAACACTAAATTAAGGCATATTGTAAACAAAGTTTTTGACACCCATGATCTTTGTTGTCCTTCAAGGATTTTTCACGTGATAAATAATGGGCCAAAATGCAATGTATACATTCAAATATTGATGTGATTTGGGTGTAATGTGCCTAGATGAGATGATCTAAATGCAAATGAATGATGAAAGCTATTGATTGCGTATGCAAAACTAAGAAATATAAAGTGTTTGGAAACATAGTGTTGTATGCAAAAATGAACTAAAAACATAAACAAAAAAGAATAGAATGTAATGAAACTGAATGGGGTGCACCTAGAGCTTGAAAGTTGTTGTGGAAAGGTTTTGGAATGCTACAAAGATCAATGTTGAAACCCACTAGGACTCATTGTAAACAGATGGGAAATTAGTCTTGTTTCTAGTAAAATATGTTAGAATAGGTTTCAGGATGCCAGGAACAAAAAACTTAAGAAAACTCTTTTTCAGGCCTGCTAGTGGGACTCATTCACCACAAATGGAAAATTAGTCCACATGTAGATTTCTAAAAATTCAAAGGTCAACTATGTTGGTCCTGGTCTACACTTTTCTACTTGACAGCTTGCTAGATCTGAATCTCAAAAATATAACAAGAAGATGGTCTCCAAGATTCAAATAGGGTTATGTTGACTTTGATAACTTTGGTGACCTTGCAACACCTTTTTGACACCTTTCTCTTTGACAAATTTTCCTACAAGACCTACAAACACACATGCAAAGAGGGGGAAAAGGGTTAAGGGTTAGAGTATAGGGGTTTGTCTTGGTCAAACCCCAATTTGGAAATCAAACTGTATGAAATGGAATGAAATAAGAAATGAATGATGAACAAATAACATGCAAATGTCATAAACTCACGAAACCCTTGATGTTGAAATTTGAAGTTATTTTTCTCCAATATTGTTGAATGCTTAGATGGATTGAATGCATGAATGAATGGGGGTTAAAATGAATAGAAAATCATGTATTTATACACACTTATTCCCTAATTTCCCAAAAATACAACATCACAGGCTGACCTTAGGTCTTTTGGAATAAAAAATCCCCAATAATTTGAACTTATTAAAAATTTTGTGGCAAGAGGGACTCATTTTCCCCTACTGGCGGATGGATCCCACTCAATACATGTGAATGGGTGTCAGGAATTATATTGTATTAAATTATTTTTGTTAGGTTTGTACTAAAAAAGACAATTAATTAAGGCCTATAAGTGCATAAAGGGGCCAAGTAAAGCATAAGAACTTAGGTGTATTTGTTGATGAAAAGCATAGAAAAGTGTGACAGCTTGTTACAAGACTTTACAACACTTTAAAATAAGACTTGGTAAGTTATAAAAATGGGGTATTTAGGTGAATTATAATAAGAAGAGTCTAGAAAAGTGTGAAAATGTCTTACAACACTTCACAACACCTTTACAAGACATCATAAATTCTTAATGATTCATAAAGATTCAATACATAATGTGAATGTTTGGGCCACATTGCAACATTAAATCAAGGTGAAATTAAGCCAAATAAGCACAAGGAGGGACAAAACAAGAAAAATTAAAAGGGTTAATTTTTACATGTCCACAGTTAGCCCCCACTTTAGTGAGAGGATGAATTTGCTTCAAACTCACACTAAAGTAGAGGAATGCATCTCAAGAGGGGTCCAAATGCACTAATGCTTGGTAAGATGAGACAAAAAAATCAAGAGGGATGATCAAGCCCCTAGGATCAAGATCCCATGGCAAACCAATCATAAGCACAAAGGAACACACATGAAAGTGATGAAAGAGAGAAGTTGAAAGTTGGATCAAGCTTTGATCATTTGTCTGCTCATTGTGGATTAGATCTAGGCTATTTGTTTGGAAAGAAAATGCATACTCACTCTGGGGCGATGAAACTCAAGGTTGTTTGTCAAGTGAGAAGGGCCAAGTATACTCACTCTAGGGCCATGAAACTTTTGGTTATCTATGGAGTGAGAAATCCACAACATACTCACTCTGGGGCCATAGAACTTTTGGTTGTCCATAGGGTAAGAAATCCACAACATACTCACTATGGGGCCACCAAAATTCTAGTTTTCCATGGGGTGAGGAATCCACAAGGTGGCTATGGGGAAAATAAATTCCTTAGAATGGGCTTCCGATTCAACCATACTAAAGTTATACATCTTGATAACTTTAATAAGGCGCCACAAAGGACAATGTTGTTTCATTCCTCATGATACAAGCAAAGCTTCATATGCTTAGAACTCATGAAAAAATGCAATGGCACCACAAGCATGCAAGCTATGTTAAACAAGGTGGCCATGTAAATGAAAAATGCAACATGCAAAATATATTCAAAGGAGTATTGCTTAGTTCATGTGAGGTCTATAACTTAAGGAACATTATGGCTAATGTCTCCAAGAGAGTGCCAATCAAAGAATAGAATATTCATAACTTAGGGGATACAATGCATCACATCAGGCCACTAAGAGGAATGTAATATGCTAAGATAGATCATGCTTATGAAGGAAATCACACCCAATGTCATCCACAAAGTGACACACATCGTATAGAACAAGAAGGCTGCACTAAGAACCAAAGATAAACAAAACATGAGAGCCAACTTTGTAAGCCCCTATGCCAAGTCATATATTTCTGAGTAAGGCTGCATCATGCAAAGGAAAAGGGACAAAAGAAAGAGTGGTTTCCCCCAATAAAGGAACACACCAAACACATAAGGGATATATGGATTTGGGGTTAGTATGTTCGTTGTTGCAATTTTTTGGTTAAAGAGCTTCAAACAGTCATCATTTCCCAAATACTCATAGAACTGGAAGAATGACATAAAAAGAAAAAACAAGAGAAAAATAAAGTTTGTTTTGGGTCAACATGGAAGAGACATAGGGTGTCTCGATGCTTTGCAACATCCTCAAAAGGAAAACACAAAAAAATGAAAATGAAAAAGCTTTTGGGTCAACATGAGAGAGACATTGTGGTCTCAATTCCTTCTATCATCCCCAAAAGGAAAACAAAAGCAAATGAAAATGAAAATGAAAATGAAATTTTTTTTGGGTCAACATGAGAGGGACATTGCAGTCTCAATGCCTTGTGTCATCCCCAAAAGGAAAACACAAAAAAGGAAAATAAAATAAAATACCTTTGGGTCAACATGGAATATATTATAGGCATCTCAATGCTTGTATCATCCCAAAAGGAAAACACAAAAAAAAAGTGAAAAAGAAGATAAAAGGACTTTTTGGATCAACATGGAAGAGACATAGGGCATCTCAATGCTTTGTGTCATCCCCTAAAGGAAAACTAAAAAGAAAAATGAAAAAGAAAAGAAAAAGCAATGTAGAACATATAGATGAATGAAGGTACAAATAGAGGAATTGCACAAAGAGAGGGAACATCAAATGTTACATCACAGGGGAACACAATACACACATGCAAATAGAAGAAAAATAAAATTAAGTGCAAAAGACTAGTAAGGAAAATGCAAGTCAACCATCAAGAAAGTAATCCACCTCCCAATCTCAATCAATATAAGTGGAAGGAGAATAAAGCAGGTAGGGGACAATGACAAATGCATTACTAGGACAAGGCTAGCAACTTCTTGCCCCCATTGAGTGCAAGGTGACAATGAGTTGAGATAGGTGATGAGAAAGGTCATGCAATAGTGAGAATGGAAGATTATGCAACTATTGCATGATGAGGTTTTGGAAAGTTTACTATGGGATAATAGGATAGCAATCGGTGTCATTGAAGTGGTACTTACTCAATATTTCCTTCAATGTCCGACACTCATCAGTGTCATGTCCAAGAACATGATGGTATTTACAATAAGGTATATTGGAATCTTTAGGATAGATTACCAGCCTATTCATAGGTGGTAATAGGATGAGACCTCTATTTAAAATAATTTGCAGTTTCCTTTCACATTCAGGTGGTGGATGAAGAGGAAACTTTAATTTTTTCAATTTGTAAGATCATTTGAATTTACTAGATTCACCTTTTTCATGGATTGAAGGAGGAAGATGACCCATTGGGATCCTATCATCCTTGTCATTGGAATCATGTAAGGGTTGTTCATGTGGAAGGAGAATATTCAAATTGGGAGGGGAATCGAAGATCACTATGGCATCATCATGAAGTCTCCGATATTCGAAAGGAGGCTTGCTATCATGAGGGGGATCTAGATATCCTAACCCTATTTTGTTTTCATCTTTTGGATTTTATTCTAAAATTTAATGAATGTTATGTTCAGTTTTTGTGTCACATCCTTGTTTTCTTAAGATGGTAAATCCTTTTCCATAAGTTTTTTCAAGGTTGATTGGTGTACTAGTGACTTTGTGATCATAGAATGGTTGAGGGATTAGTTGTATAGAAGAACTAGGTCTACCTGTTGGAGGGAACTTAGGTCCTTCATTTGTTTCAGGATGTAAATATCCAAACATATTAGGAAGTGATACAATAGGAAGGTTTAACTTAAGATGGTAAATCCTTTTCTGTAAGTTTTTTCAAGGTTGATTGGTGTACTAGTGACTTTGTGATCATAGAATGGTTGAGGAATTAGTTTTATAGAAGAACTAGGTCTAGCTATTGGAGGGAACTTAGGTCCTTCATTTGTTTCAGGATGTAAATATCCAAACATATTAGGAGGTGATACAATAGGAAGGTTTAATTGTTTCATGGATGGATAAAAGGATGCATTAGTTTCAAGATTGTCAAGGAATTCATTTAAGAACTTATTCATGATATCATCATCTTCTCCAATGATTTCAATAGCACGAGGAGGACATTCATTAGGAGTTGAAGGAGCATGAGGAAGCTCGAGGGCATTAGGATCAGCTCCAAATGCACAATTTGACATGTCCACTAAGGATTTTAACGACATCCAAAATTTATTAAAGCAAAAAGCCATGATGAAGATGAATGAAAATAAACAAAACACAAGAAAGAGAATAAAACAAAAAATTTGGAAGGTATGACAGAATGCAATAACAAAAAACTGTAATGCAGAAAATGTAGTGCAAAATGTGCAATTGGACTAATTCGCCCAAGGTGGAGAATGAGTCCAGGGATGGATATTTTTGAATTTTTTTAGAAATTTTAAATGCAATTTGATGTTTTTCAGATTTTCTTATGAAAATATATGATGCAGATGAAGAATTTCAGTGTTTTTAAATGATTAGAAATGCAAAAATGAAAGCTATATGATAGTTTCACTCATGCAGTTTTGAAAACCCTAGGATGCAAAACAATGCAAAACCTAATGTAATGATGCAAGATAAACCTAGGATACAGATGCAATTCAAATAAGAAGTAAAATTTTTCTAAAGATAGGATCACCAAAATGTAAACAAAGATTTTGGCACTCATGATCTTTGTTGTCCTTCTAGGGTTTTTCACCTCAAAGGATAAAGAATGGGCCAAAATGAAATATATACATTCAAATATTGATGTGATATGGGTGTAATGTGCCTCTATGAGATTATATAAATGAAAATGACTAATGAAAGCTATTGATTATGTATGCAAAACTAAGAAATATGAAGTGTTTGAAAACACAGTGTTGTATGCAAAAATGAACTAAAAACATAAACAAACAAGAACATAATGTAATGAAACTGAATGGGGTGCACCTAGAGTATGAAAGTTGTTGAAGGGTTCTACAATGCTACAGAGATCAATGTTGAAGCCCACTAGGACTCATTCGCCACAGATGGCGAATTAGTCCTATTTCTGGTAAAATCTATCGAAACAAGTTTCAGGATGCTGAGAACACAAAAATTCATAAAACTCTTTTTTAGGCCTGACATTGGGACTCATTTTCCACAGATGGAGAATCAGTCCACTTGCAAATTTTTGAAAATTCAAAGGTCAACTCTATGGGTCTTGGTTCACACTTTTCTACCTAACAGCTTGCGAGATCCGAATCTAGAAAATCTGACAAGAAGATGGTCTCCAAGCTTCAAATAGGTTTATGTTGACTTTTATGACCTTGATGAATTTGTACCACCTTTTTGACATCTTTCTCTTTGAAAAATCTACCTACAAGACCTACAAACACACATGCAAAGAGGGGGAAAAGGGTTAAGGGTTAGAGTATAGGGGTTTACCTTGGTCAGACCCAAATTTGGTAATCAAAGCCTATGAAATTGAATGAAATAAGAAAGGAATGATGAAAAAAAACCATGCAAATGTCATAAACTCACCATACCCTTGATGTTGAAATTTGAAGATATGTTGCTCCAAGATGTTAGAATGCTTGATTGAATAATGCTATGATGCTTGAGTGAATGAATGCTTAGATGGATTGAATGCATGAATGAATGGGGGTTAAAATGAATAGAAAATCATGTATTTATACACACTTATACCCTAATTTCCCAAAAATACATCATAGGCCAACGTTAGGTCTTTGGGAATAAAAACCCGCAAGTAATTAGAACTTATTTTTATTTTTGTGCCAAGAGGGACTCATTCGGCCCTAGTGGTGAATGGGTCCCACTCAAGGCATGTGAGTGGGTGTTGGGAAGTATATTGTATTAAATGATGTTTCTCGAGTTCAAACTAAAAAATACACTTAATTAAGGCATGTAAGTGCATAAAGGGGTGAAATAAAGCATATGAAAGGTGTATTTGTTGATGACAAGCCTAGAAAAGTTTGAAATTTTGTTACAAGACTTTACAACACTTTAAAATAAGACTTGGTAAGTGATAAAAAGGGGTAATGTAGGTGAATTATAATAAGAAGAGTCTAGAAAAGTGTTAAAATGTCTTACAACACTTCACAACACCTTTACAAGACATCAAAAAGTCTTAATGATTCATAAAGATTGAAGAGCTAATGTGAATGTGTGGGCCACATTGCAACATTAAATCAAGGTAAAATCAGGACAAATAAGCATAAGGAGGTACAAAACAAGAAAAAATAAAAGGGTTACTTTTTCTGTGTCCACACATATTAAGTGTATTTTAATTAGGAGGGCCTAAACAAGCATGAAAATGTAAAGGGATACATTTTTCTACACTACACCATGCCACCTAATAAATATCTCATTTGCACCTAGATGTGGATGTTAGGTTCCTCTATAGTACCCTATCTCATTTTTTCTCAACTCCAAACCACTTGAACTTTCCAACAATGAATGCATCATTTCAAAGTAGTGTAAAGGTATCAATAGGCACAATTGTTTTTTTGCACATCATGAGATTGAATTGACTATGCCAATATGTTAGCAATTGTGGATGAATGTGACTAGAGGCTTCAATTTATTCCCATAGCATCCCACTTATTTTAGGATGCATTACACCAATGTAGTCACTAGGAACATGTTTTCCTAGACCAACCACCAAAAATTACCCAATAGACAAGTGCCATGCAATTCTTCAGCATGCTTATAATATTTCAATTATCATTGCTGAGAACCATGAGTTTTTTGATCTTCCATTATTATCATCAATTAAAGATAAACAAGATAAACCTTCTCCTTCAGACACAATCCAAAGGATTTGTTGAAAATGGTAGTAATGTTGGTGATTAATCCCACATGCATGGTGACTTTATGACTTGGTTTAACTTGTGCTAAATGTCTTATGTGGAATGTGTTACTATAGAATCCTTCATAAATAAATAAATAAATAATTTAGGGAAGGTCATTATCCTTATGATTTATATTTTTAAAAGGAGTCTTGAGATAATATTTAAATAAACACTGCTAATTTAAAGGAGGAGACAATTATATTGTGCAATACATATATGATTGGTCATGTTATAAAGGAGTTCTTCTTTAATGTGTTTACATAGATGTGAATAGGGATTGGTTTGATTTGAAATATTTTATATTATAGAAGAGAGTTTGGATTGCTATATGATAATTAAACTATCTTGAATTTATTACTCTTATTATGGAACTGATTTGAAATGTTAAGCAAGGATTTTGTTAATGGTTCATTTGAAATAACATTAAATAATAAGTATTTAGTGGAAGTGAATGTTTATGTATTATAATTCAAGAAGCTTGCTTACCCTTTACCATGTATGAGTATAGAAAATATATGTGAAAACTAGCCATAAAAGGCACTTTAAGATTTGAGTTTTACTTGTATATTTTATTTTAGAAGTAGAATGGTAGAGATATAATAAAATAAAATTATTTGTTGAAAACTCATTGCCAAAACCTAAAACTCAAAAATTTAACCTATTTAGCTAAACTATATACTCAAAACATAAAAATAACTTAAAAATGAAAAACCATAATGTCGATAAAACCATTATACTTTTAGGAAAAAAAACCCTATTTGACCTTAGTAAAGAGGAAAGATTGACTTGTTCCATGATGGATCTAGGGCATAGTCTTTGATGGGGGCTAAAATACATTCCTTATGAACACAAAGGGGGCTTTGTAGCAATAGAAGCCTATGTATGTGATATTTATAAAGTGGTACTCGGTGCAATGAGATTTATCATGATGATCAAGTAATACAAATCAATGCAAGGTGCTATTGGAAGAATATTAGTTGGTTAGTATATTATTACTAGATCAATCAAGTGAAACTTGATAACTAAGTACTTTATTTTAATTTCGTTAAGTGACACTTGATAAATGTAATATTTTAGAGACAAAGTGTTTCTTAATTGAACCTATACTATGTTACCTAACTAAACCCTTAGACTTAAGGAATGTTGAGATTCACATTTTTAAGAAATTTCTAGTAGGATCCATAGATAGCTTGATATTTTAAGGAAAATAATAAGTTAATTTATTTCTCTAGAAATGTATAAGTATCTTTGTAGTTCTTTAGGGATGAAATTGGTTTATGAGGATTGACTAACATGTGCTTTATCCATAATTTTCATCACCCTTAAAATAGAGGTTTTCTTGTGTCTTGCATTCACGTCATGATGAAAATGAGGACCCCTTCTTTGTTTTTCAATTTTGGTTTGGTTTGAGTCTTATTCCTAGTCTTTTTTCTTTAATGGATTTTTTGCATATGGAAGGTTTGAAAGTTTTGGCTCTTGTAGTTGAGATAAAATTTATTGTTAAAGGTTTAGAGGTTGGTTTTGGAGTCAATATAAGGGAGTTGTAGATTTTTTATGCCTACTTGAATATAACTCTTCACACCTTATATCCCCATATGAATCCTTGAAATTTTGTTCAATACCTTTATAAATCATGAGGTCTTCATCAATTGTGGAGATCCAACCTTAATAGCGATATATCTCTTATCTACCAAAATTCTCACAATTCTTAGACTTCTTGCATATGTTTTGGTGATCTCCATGTTGTCTGACAGTGGTGACCATTAATGGAATTGTATATAGTGAATATTTGAGTTTTGTTAGACATTTTATCTCATTCATGGCCTTTTTATTTTGCATTCAAGTGTGTAATCAAATTTCTATGTCTTGTGCTCCTCTTAGATTTTTGAGACAAGGATTGAAGGTTTCCAAGGGTCCTCTCATCATCTCCTTAAACCATGAATTTCATATTAGATCAATATCATTTTAATAGTATAAGACCTTGTGAGTAATTGAACTAAATTAATTCTTATACCCCATAAAAAAAAATTACAAACCTAGCGTGTAATCTGATAGGGCCTATTACTGAATACTTGTTGAACTCATGCCCTAAGAGGATTTTTTTCTTTCTAAGGGTGATATTATATATTCTAATGAACTTGAGACTATAATATTATGGTAGTTGGATTTAAAGCAATGTGAATAAAGAAGACCACCATGACCTAAGTTTTTTTGAAGTAAGTTGTCAATGATGATATCCATAGCATTCAAAACCTTAGATTATTAGAATTAGGAAGATCTAGGAGATAAAAGACAAGCACACATGAACAATACATAGACTATATTTAGTTGACCCTATAGATAATGAGTACAAAGCTTGCCTATATAGGTAAGGAGATGAAGGTGGTCATGTGAAACACAATGATTTGTTAACCCTTCATAGATTGAACAATTGTTAACTCACATGACATGTGTTGTAGTGAGTGGCAAGTGATCATGCAAAAGGTGTAGAGGTGTCTCACAAAGTGAGAACACTTGTCTCAACCACATGAGGTGAGAAAAACCTCTAGATGTCCTCTAAGTGAACTTAAGTGTAGTGTGAATAGGAATCTACTAAGTAGGCTAATAGCTAACTAGTTTGAAAATATCTCTTTTCACACTAACATAGATAGTTAGGGCACATTCAAATTGAACTTCTACTAGTCTAGTAGACAACTCAAATGATAATTAAATCTTGCTTGTGGAATGGTTATGGGAGTTTAAGGTACCCAGGATATATCCATTTGTTAGGTAAATCTCTATGGCTTCTTGATTGCCTTCATATACCATTGAATTTCGTTATTTTTACTAAGTGCATATTATGGAATTTTTGTCACAGTTAGATATATCCATGAATGCTTTATAATACCACAATATTCCTTATGCACAAAATTTTTGCAATTTCACTCATTCCTTCACAATTAGCAAACTCTTCACTGGTTGTAGAGATTCATCAACCATTATGATGTATCCAAAAAGGGCATAATTTTAAGTATGATATTCATCCTTTTTACATCCAAACCTCACGAATCTCTCCACAAATTCCATGCATTGGCCATTTTCCTACCATATCCTAGCTGCCCATAAATCTCTGCATTCCTTTCACAAACCCTCATTATGGATTTTTGATGGACTTTGAGATATATCCCTCTACTTGGTGAAACCCCACAATGTCTTTGTAGATTTTGAAAGCCCACTTTATCAAAATTCTATTTAGATTCTATAACATGGCATCTTGTGTCCCATAAACGTACCACAACCATCCAATACCTAATATATTGTATTCTCAGATTCAAAGTTTTGTCTAATGATCATTTTATCAATAAATTGCAATTCTCTATTCTCAATGGAGATGAAATATGGTAAATTGAAATTTATTTTGAGTAAATTAAAATCAAATAAATGAAAATATTACGTATATTCTAGAACATATTAACTTACATATAATTATTTCCTATATCATTACCTTCCTCTATCCCCTATATTTATCTATAATTATATCATTCTTATCTGCTCTACTCTATCACCCTATCTCTCTTTTTTTCCTCTTCACTTTTTGGTATTTTTAAGTATACCTGATTATAAGTAAAAAGTGAGTATTTTTGTCTTTTGTCTAGTACAATCTCTTTACTCTTGAAATATTTTGGGGTAAGTGCACCAAGATGGTTCCCAAAAAG
This sequence comes from Sequoia sempervirens, assembly GCA_007258455.2. NCBI lineage: Eukaryota > Viridiplantae > Streptophyta > Pinopsida > Cupressales > Cupressaceae > Sequoia > Sequoia sempervirens. Next base: position 1,045 of record VDFB02061979.1, on the reverse strand, counting down.
GGGGCTTAAGTGGCCACTTTTTTTTTGAAATTAGGAAACGCTGACCTTGGACGTGAAATTGAGGATAGTTACACTCAAAATTTTGAGATGGAACAAAAACAAGGATTGAAGTGTCTGGTCTACTTTAGAATTATGTCATATTTTAGGCTAGAAAAGTAGTTTTGAGTGAAATAGATTCTCTTGAAACTACTTGGAATCTATAAGACACAAAGAGTTTTAGTTAAAACTATTTTTTCTTGAATTATTAATTGATATCATTATATTTTAAAATTCAAACTAGTTTCAATTTAAACAGTAAGGTTTTGACCAAAATTTATTTGGGAAAGAGAGTTTTAACAAAAAAATATTTCACACAATATTGTCTATGTGGTAGTCCCTATGACAACTTAACCCCTCTTTTGGACTATATTCAACAAGAAAATCAACTTCAACTCTATATTTCTTCAACCAATGTTTTTCATGATAATTTAAAAATACCTTATCATGGCACTCAAAATCTTGAAACTAAAAATAGATAATTTGTATACTTTGATTAGTTTTATTATATTTTTTAAAAATTAATACAAGTAATTTATTATAAACAGACATGAGGCTGATTAATTATTTTAATTAAATATTAAAATATATCAAGAAATATTAAAAAATATATGACACATTTAAAGAGAGAATATTTTTCAAGAGGGTATAATATTTTGTTTAGATTATAAGAAAATAGACAATAGCTAGAATTGTTGGGTCAGTGAATCCCAATGGCTGCAGCATTGGCAGTTACACTTGCCCAGAATATTGTAACCACAACATCTTCCCGATGCCAGTGTAATGTTTCCTTTTGTAACCGATGTCTATTGCTTTTTCATTGGTGATGCTTGAAGGTTATGATGTGGAGAATATTAATGAGCTTGTTGCTTCTCATATTGTTGTGATGTAATGTAATACTAGAGATGAATAAAGTGGATTATCTTTGTTAAGAGTGGACATAGCCCATCTCAGGTGAACCACTATACTTTCTTGTGTCTATATTTTTTAATCTTTAATCTCTATTTTA